>CM057226.1:46301989-46520044 GCA_029891385.1 Erythroxylum novogranatense | reverse complement strand
CTGTTCTTTAGGATATCCTACTTAACAAACACTTGTCGATTTTGCTCCAAGCTTATCCGACGTGTCCGCTTCACATAAGCGTGACAACCCCATACTTTCAAATAAGAAAGATAAGGTTTCTTGTTAGTCCACATCTCATATGGAGTAACATCAACTATCTTTGATGGAACTCGCTAACAAGTAAACAACTGTCTCAGTGCATATCCCCAAAGGATTTTGGTAATCGGTAAAGCCCATCATAGATCGTATCTACGTCCAACAAGGTTCGATTTCTCCTTTCTGCCACACCATTATGCGGGTGGTAAGAGGGGTCCATCGAGATAATATCCCATTATCTCCGAGATAATCCAAAACTCTTGGTCTAAGTATTCACCACCACGATCGGATCGTAATGTTTTGATACTTTTACCAAGTTGTTATTCTACTTCATTTCAATTGTTTGAACTTTTCAACGCTTCAGATTTGTATCTCATCGACATGTGCACCATATCGAGAATAATCATCGATAAAGGTAATGAAGTAACGGCAACCACTCCGCATGGATGGACATCGACCACATTACATCCAATGTATTAGGTCTAATAATCCAGTTATGCCGCTCACCCTTTTCCTTAAAGGTAACTTAGTCATCTTGCCTAATAAACAAGATTCACATGTGTCATATGATTCATAATCGAATGACCCTAAACTTCCACTCAAGGAGCTTAGCGATGCCTCTCATTTATATGGCATAAGGCGCGACAATGCCATAAGTAAGTTGATTTTAAATTATCTCTTTTATGTCTTTTAGCGCCATTGACATTCATAATCGGATGACATATCTAATATGTAAATTCCATTGCATAATGTACCAGTACCATAAAGCATTCCATTCAACTAATAGAACAAACCATTGTTACCAAAAGACAAATGGAAACCAGCTCTATTTAAACAAGAAATGTATAATATGTTCTTTGTTAACAGTACAAAATAACAATCATCCAAGTTAATACAAGCCCACTGGGAGTGTCAAAACATAAGTCCCTACTATTAATGCAAAGAACTTTGCTCCATTGCCAACACGCAGTCCATTTCTCCCCTTTACGAGTCGCCATCGTCCCCGAGGCCCCGTGATATCATCAGATAT
The DNA here is from genome assembly GCA_029891385.1 of Erythroxylum novogranatense. Taxonomy (NCBI): domain Eukaryota; kingdom Viridiplantae; phylum Streptophyta; class Magnoliopsida; order Malpighiales; family Erythroxylaceae; genus Erythroxylum; species Erythroxylum novogranatense. The sequence goes on along the minus strand of CM057226.1, from coordinate 46,518,918 downwards.
GTGTGAGCCACAACCGTATCTAATACCTATATGTTATGATCGTAAACAAGATAACTCAATGACAAACATACCGAAGAAGTCGAGGCAATGATGCCTTCTTCGCTTCAGCTTCCAGATAGATTTTGCGCTACGCCTCCAATGACCAGCCTTACCGCGAACGGAAGGTGTACCTTTTGGTTGCAGTCTCTTTGGTCTTCTTCGCCTTTAAGCTGCACTTCCTTTCGGCTTCAGTCTTTTTTTCTTCTTCTCTTCTCGAAGAAGAGGAAGAAGAATCCACCAATAAGAACGCCATATCTTGCTTGACAAATTGTTTCATTGCCTTCGAAAGTGATTGATCACTCGAATTGTGGTGGATATTTGGTCTATTCGATAGTTCAACACAAACCGTGAATAACTATCCGACAAACCAACAAGAATTAAGTCTATACTTAACTAAGAATCCATCACAAAACCTAAGACGCCAACCTCTCAATATAGCCATTCATCTTCAATGATATTGCACCGCAGATGAACCAGAGTCATCTTCATCAGTAAGAAAGCAACCTTGAGGTCTCGAACTGCTCGGACCGTGCTTGCTCATCAAACAACTCTCTAAGATGAAACACTATCGCGTGAGCATCCATAGACTCGTGGCCGCTTCGCAGCTCAGTGACGCCGATGCAAGCATAATGGTGGCTATGTCATCGCCTTTTTAGATGCTTTATTTATATGCCTTCCGATCATCATCAAGCTCCTTCAGAAGTGGATCCGAAGCGAAAATCAAGGATGTATCCTAGATCCTCGGATCCGAGAACAATTTCGCATTCCGCAGCCCAATCAAGAAAATTTGGTCCAGCTTAATTTGTTTGCATCCATTAGAGCGCCAAGATTCACACTAGCTTCACATCTTCAACCAACCTAAACATAGAGAGAAAGAAAGTTAGAATAGATTAAATGTATGCTCATAAGGACTTAAATGACATACATATGGCTCCTACTAGTTTCAATAGAATCCATAACCCTCATCATGAATCCATGAAACAAAATGGCACATTGACCTAGTGGGTCGACATCCGACATTGCTAAGAATGACCTCGAGGTTAGCTCAACAAGTCACCTTAGGTCAATCGGTAGGTATCGTCATATACCAATTGCATCTCTAATGCAACTATCGCCTCGTTATCAACAGCTGATGTATGCACATACATCAAGTTATCAACACTTGATGCGCCATATCCGATGTACACTACCCAACTTCGCCCGTCCACGCTGACCTTGAGGTTAGCTCAACAAATCAACGCTCTAGAAAACCACCCATTAATCCGAAAAATCATATTTTCATGGTTCAACATATTCAGATAGAGTGAGCTTGAGGTTAGCTCAACAACCCAACCCTATAAGAACTCGTTCTTACCATATTAATGGAAGGCGCATTTTCATATTTTAAGTGAGGGATTTTAGTTCTCATCTTTCTAATCTCATTCAAGGATCATAGCCTCCATGACTATATGGTCTCGATTTAAGGCATCGTGATCAATCACATTGAATTTATACCGAAAATCACCCATCATCCCACCAAGGCATGATATATGTTTCCACTTGTATATGTATAAGTTTCGATTTATGTCTCAGTATAAGCCCATTTATGCATGTGTAATTCGACTTGGTAATCGTGCATGAACAAGTCGACTGGTACCATCGCAAGTCGACTTATTACCATAAGACCAAACAAGTCGACTTATGAACATATAAGTTTCGACTTGTTCATTTGCATTTGGAATTGCTATCTAATCGGCTAATTCTCAATCCAGGCATTTCCAATTCACAACACCAATATAACAAGTATATAAACCTTTATATTAATGCTAATGAAACATTTTCACCAACTCATGCATGCCATATAGTCTAACTATATATGAAAACCTGAAACCGATTAATCCACCATTAATCACTAGATTTCCACATAATTCAAGGACACCAAATAATCATGCTAAGTATCTCTAGGTAGGCTACACGTTATTAAGATTACTCCGCACTTGTCACAAAATTGCGACGGCCAAAATAACCAAGATAACTTAATAAGCTAACGAGACGCTAAAGTGACCTATTCGATATCTAAAATTATTGAAACCTAAATTCAAGAATCTCAACTGGCATGCATACCACATCAATATAACACATTTTAATCACTATAAAATGATTCATGGCATTGGAACAGAAAATAACACAACCAATCATTCCAAACAAAATAGACCCAGCAACTTTCTCAAAACTGCTAAGCTCAACATTTTGTTCAAAATGACCATTGAAACACTTTCAATAAATACTGAGAAAATTACAGAGGTTAAACATGTTCCTAACATGCTCCATGAATTTTCCAGGATTTATTTCCACAAAAACTCATTGAACCTCAGCAATCTAGCCGAACCAGAATCTGTGTTCTCCAACACAGACATTCCCATCAGCACACAAGTAATTCGGAAATAAATGGTAAATCACCTTCAAAACATTTTTCCATCCACAGAGACATTCACAAACATCTTAGGGACATGTCGGTGAAAACCAATCCAAAACAAAATTTTTCTAAAATTTATTCTCGAATTTACAAGCATACCTGTTTCAGAAACTATCAACAAGACAGCATCCGAAACTTGAGGGAATTAAATAGCAAAACCATATCAAATCAAATTGATAAATTCTCATCTTCACAAACATATTCTATAACATGTTATGAACAATTTGAGCAAGAAATTTCGAAAACATGGATCTCTATACTGATTCGAAATTCACACAAATAACATGCATCAGCAGCTCAATTCACTAAGGAACTCCGACCTAGTTATCATTTCGACTGCTTATACAATACAAGTGGCTCGATACCATTGTAGGAAAATCCCGGGGTAGGCATCACATGCCCACAGTGCGGAATTTAAAATTTTGAGTCCCGGGACATTCCCAAAAGCCAGGATCCATGTGTATGTACAAACAATCAAACCATAACGACTAAAGGAGACCGTCTCTAGCAGTATCCACGCAGAGGTTGGAAAACCTAACCAGACAAACTCTTTTGACCCGGAATAGCTAGACTAAAGAGAAGAGTGCTAGCTCTTACCTTAGCCTTGGAGAGCAAGTGAAATGATCTTGGTGGAGCCTTGAGAAGTAGAAGCCAAGTTGAATGGAAGAGAGGAAGAAGATGAAAACCAATTTTCAAAGCTTAACTCTTAAGCTTTAGGACTTCACCATTTATCACCGCAAGCCTCTTCATCACCTTCTTCTATGTATTTTAACAACTTAAAAGACATATGAAGACTTGGTAGAATGGCTATCCACGTTGGTAGCTTAATATTCATTGAAATGTTAATAATTATTAGGTTTGACTTTTCAAACCTAACTTTCTTCTCCATTTGGTGGTTCCAACGAAAATCAACATAAATATATATAATTAATTAATTATTTTCTTAATTAATTAATATATATAATTGCTGAAGTGGTCGACCAAACTAGGTCGGCCCTAACAAAACTCGCCGGCTCCCCCCCTCACGTGAAAAATCACCGAAAACGTTTTCAAAGAATATCGATGTCGTGATCTCATCGGGACATATCCCAATCTCATCGGGATCCATTTAATCCTATTGCTCTCCAGATATCGGATCTCTGTCTCAAACTATTTTCTGCATTCTCCAAGTCACTCTTACGTGTGACCTGTGGGTTCCGATTTATGTTGGCCACTTAAATTAACACTTAACCGAGCAAGTCATGAGCGGTATCTAGCAACACATCATGACCCCCAATTGACCGGAAAGTAATTGGTTTGACCGATGAAACCATATCACAAACCCTTCCATAGACAATTACCGCAATTCGTCCTTTCACCATGCTATACCCCACTTGTTTGAGTATGGGCAATGTGTCAACTCTTACTAGGCGATCGGATCAAATCTAGTCAGTGTAATCAGGTTCTCGCCCTAGGACTCATTACTTTATATGTCCATGAAGACCATCTTCATGACATATGTATGCTCGACACGAGACTTCAAAGTAATGATCGTCGATACGAGGCCATGGGTATCTCTTCGCCATCACGTAAGTGGTGAATCCTATTGGCTACTCAATTACCTTGAATACCTCAAGTGCACCCAATCACCACCCTATGAGCGACCTCCAAAGGCAACAAGGAATGGGTCAAAATGCGAATCAAGTACCCAAGATATCCTCGAGTACCTCAACTCTAAGGATACTTGCACCATTGCTATGATGAGATTATCACCGACATTTGTATAGACATCCATGTGATGATCTTATAGCGGGTCATCAATGTACTTACTACCACTAGTAAGCATCCACGTATCAAATCTAAATATCTCAATATTTCTGGTTTACGAGATCCCTGCTTGATCAATCAAGGAGTTTGACATGTGCTAGTCTATCCCGGATTAACGATGTCGGTCTCATTAATCCTATGACTAGGAAATTTAGATCTTTGACATAATCGCACATGATAGGAATCTCAATAGTATGATCACATCATAATTTCCTTCATGCTATGTCATGTATCAGGGACTTCATTAATTTGATTAAAGATCACTATCAATTCATAATAAAATGAACATCAAATAAATGAAATATGCCTTGCTTTATTTATTCATAAAGTGCATACATGACTATGAACAAAATGCACTAAAGGGATTGCCTTTAGGGCACTAGTCTAACAATTCAGAACTTCACTTCTTGATGCAACTTATCCCTATTTCTCTAGTTTATAACGAAAAAAATCACCTCATTTGGACATCTACATCAAAAGTTATGCCTAAAATACAAAAGCATGTCATAGTAGGAAATTGCGCCTTCATTGCATAGAAAAGCTAGGCGCGCGTATGCAGCTTGAGCCGTAAATCTCCGTAACTTGATTTTCTCACTTTTTCAAGCCTAAACCTCCCATCCTTCAATTACAACACATCTAAACCATAAATCATGCCTTAAACTCCATTTTAAGCTCATTCTAACTCAAAATCATAAGCAAACACAACATGATCATCAACCCTAAGAGATTTTCCCCATTTTGCGAAAACCCTAACTTCAGCGATTCTACCTCAATCCAAGCAATACTAGGGTTTAAGCCATCTCAAACAAGAAGAAATAAACTCATACTTACCCAAAAGCTTCAAATCCTTGAAATCGCTCAGACAATCTTTCCTCTTTTTCTTCTTCCTCTCCTCTCTTCCTACGACTCTCTCTCTTCTCTCTTCTTCTTATTTTCCTTTCTTTCTTTTCTTCTTTCTAATTTCCCTACTCTCACTAATCATATAAATGTCCATTATACCCCTCAATGTAATGCCTTAGCCTCTCAAACTTAAGTGACCTTCCATTTTACCTCAAACATTTTTACTCTTTCATTTCCACTTACACCATACTATACTCGAATAAATCCTAATTTTCCATTAATACTTTCAATAAAATCAAACTATGCCATAAATCATACAACTAACACAATCAAATTAATTCATACTTAATAACATCAAGGAAAACAAAATTTGGGCCCAACATTTCTCCCCTCTTAAAAGAAATTTCGTCCTCAAATTTACACGAACCATCAAGAGACTTGGATACTTCTCCTTCATGGTGTCCAAGGGCTCCCCGTGGCTTCTTCCTTGAATAGTTCCTCCACGTAACTTTTACTAGCTGAACTGTCTTATTCTCGAGAACCTTTTCCTTTGTGTCCAAGATCTCTACTGGGATTTCCTCATAACTCAAGTCGTCTCTTAACTGAACCTCTGAAACTTGAATGACATGAGAAGGATCTGATCTGTACCTCCTCAGCATGGAAACTTGAAAAACATCATGGATCTGAGACAACTCTGGCGGCAACGCCAACCTATACGCTAGAGGTCCGATCCTCTCAAGAATCTCATAAGGACCCACATATCTTAGACTCAACTTGCCTTTCTTGCCAAACCTCATTACTCCCTTCCAAGGAGACGTCTTGAGAAACACTTTCTCACCGACTTCATACTCCATCTCTTTTTAATGAGCATCAGTGTAACTCTTCATCCTATCCTGAGCTCCATCAGCCGCTAACCAAATTGATTTTATCCATTGTCATCTGAATCAACTCGTCCTACCAGTTTCTCTCTCCTTCTTCATCCCAACATATCGTAGTTCTACACCTCCTTCCATATAAAGCCTCATATGGAGCCATTTGAATGCTCGAATGGTATGCAATTATTATAAGCAAATTCGACCAATGACAAATGCTCATCCCAAGCTCCTTTGAAATCCATCACACATGCCTGAGCATACCCTCGAGTGCCTGAATGGTCCTCTCAGATTGACCATCCATCCGAGGGTGAAAAGTCGACTAAAATGTAGCTTAGTACTAAAGCTTCTGCAAGCTTCCTGTAATCTCGAAGGAAACGAGGATCCTGTCGTAAACTATAGAATCTGGAATCCCATGCAATCTTACTACCTCATCAATATACTTCTTGGCTAACATGCGAATCTAATCACCGATTGATTGGAAAATGGGCTGACTTCAACCTATCCACATAACCCATATGGCATCATGCTTCCTACTAGTCTTAGGCAAACCCATCAGAAAGTCCATGGTTACTCTTTGCCACTTCCACTTAGGAATAGACAATGGCCTCAACTTGCCTGAAGGCGCCTTGTGTTCAGCCTTGACTTGCTGATACACGAGACACTTACTGACATACTCTGCTACATCCTTCTTCATGCCCTTCCACCAGAAATGCTCTCTTAAATCTCTGTACATCCTGGTGCTACCTGGGTGCATGGCATAAGGCTCATTGTGTGCCTAATCCAAAATCTCATCCTTAACCTCCCTGCTATCTGGAATACAAAGTTTGTCCCCCACTATCATGAGTCCATCCTCTCTCACTACTACTTCATAAATCTTACCATTCTGAATCTCCTCTCGAAGCTTGCTCAACTCTGCACAGTATAGGCCTCACTCTGAAATTATCTAGGAGGCAATTTGGTTCCTCCTGCTTCAAGCTTATCTTAAGCTTGGCCATCTCTTCCAATAAAGGAAGATAAACTGTTTGAACATGAGCAATAGAAGACTTCCTGCTCAAAGCATCAGCCACTACATTCGCTTTGCAGGTGGTACTCAATCAACAAATCATAGTCCTCGAGTAACTCAATCCACCTTCTCTCGCATCTCAAATTCAATTCCTTCCGCTCAGTAAATACTTGAGACTCTTGTGATCGATAAAGATTTTGTCCAACCCCATAAAGATAATGCCTCCAAATCTTCAAGGCAAAGATCATCTGCGCTTAACTCCAAATCATGAGTCGAGTAATCAACTCATACGCTTTGCCTTCAAGCATATGCTATCACCCTGTCTCCTTGCATCAATACACAACCTAGACCCTTCCTCGAAGTGTCACCATACTCTGTATAGCCCTCATCGCCAGAAGGCAAAATCAGCACTGGAGCACTTGTCGGCCTATGCTTGAGCTCCTCAAAGCTCTTCTCGCACTCATCGGTCCAGATAAACTTCTAATTCTTCCTCAATAGCTTGGTCATCGGAGCAGCTATCATGGAGAATCCTTCTACAAACCTCCTATAGTAACCTCGCTGCACCCGTAAAACTTCTCACCGTCATTTGTCTTGGGTGCATGCCAATTCACCACCGCTTCAACTTTCCTGATCAACATGCACACCATCCTGCAAAATCACACGCTCAAGGAAAGTCACCCCACGAAGCCGTAACTCACACTTGCTGAACTTGGCATAAACCTCTCTCCCTAAGAGTCCAAAACAATCCGAGATGCTCCTCATGCTCTTCTTCACTCTTAGAATACACCGTAATGTCATCTATAAACACTATGACAAACCGATCCGTAAACTCCTCAAGACCCTATTCATAAGATCCATGAAAGTAGCTAGAGCATTGGTCGCTCGAATGGCATAACCAAAACTCATAATGCCCATATTGAGTCCTCGAATGCCGTCTTGCTTACATCGACTCCTTGATTCTCGAATGATGATAGCCTCGACACGAGATCAATCTTCGAGAAGACCCCGCCCCTCGCAGCTGGTCAATAGGTCATCTATCCGTGGCAACGGATACTTGTTCTTAATCGTCACCTTTTGAGTCTCCGATAGTCAATACACATCCGCCATGATCCATCCTTCTTCTTGACAAAGAACCAGGGTAGGCTCCCAAGGAGACGAACTCGTCCGACATACCCTTGTCTAATAGTTCCTCCAACTATTCCTTAAGCTCCCTCAACTCAATTTGGAGCCATCCTCAGATGCGCGGTATTAAAATCATGCGCGATTCGGAATCAAGTCAATGGCAAACTCGATTTCCCGACCAAAGCAAACCCGTAACTCATCCGGGAACACATCCGAAACTCCTCACAATCGGAAATCCTCTAACTTCCCTTCACGCACATCGGCATCCACAACATGTGCCAAGAAAGCTTCACATCCTCGCCCATCATCCTTTCAGCCTAACATGGTTGAAATCAATCTTGGCCAGGGTGTCTTCCTATCCCTCCAAGATCACCTTCTCACCATTGCCGGATCAAACTCTACCTCTTTTCGATTATAATCCGAACTTGGCCGACACTTCTCCATAGTATCCATCCCTAGAATAACATCTAACCTCTAAGGTCTAGCGGTAGTAAGTCCACTACCAATCTAGTACCATCAATGAAAAGCTCACACCTTCATACACCGACCGATCACCACATTCCTCCCTGAGGAGTACTAACAATCAAAGGCCCATCCAAAGCATAGAATTCACACCATGTAATGATATGCTTGCGAGAAAAAGAATGCGTGGAACCGTAATCAATCAAAACAAATCATCTTGAATCAAATAAGCTCGAGCCATACCGACAACCTCAAAGGCTGCGCTTTCCTCCTCGGTCATGGCAAACACTCTTTGCCCACGACCCTTGGCCTTCCTGGAGGAATAGCCTTCCTTGCAGTCCCAGAGCCGCCTACCAAGAATCGGCTTCGGTTCCCACTCGCCTATGCATGACTTGAGCTTCAAATCACACCACTTGTCTCGGTGTTTCAGGGACAATTCTTGGCTATATGTCCTTCTTTCCGCATCTAAAACAAACTCCAAGTGACTCGAGGCACTCTTCCCGATGATGTTTCCCACATCGATCATATAAGGGTGGGTGAACCAGCCTACACCGCTTCTACCGGTGCTCCCACATTAGAGGCTTACCCCGACATCGCCTCACTCGCTTGTTCTCGGTAGCCCTTTCGCTACCCACTTCACTCGATCGTGAGAGATCCTCGTGCTCCTCTCAGCAATGGAGCACTAGTACCCTTCTCAAAGTCCGCTCCTGCATTTCCTTTTCTTGTTCGCTTATTTATGATATTCTCCAGCTTCACCGAGAGCAAAGATCCACCAACCGCCGGTAGTCACAGTAAATTATGAATCGTGACTTTCTCCCCGATTCCCAAGTGAAGACCTCCTTCAAACTTACTTAAGACTTGTCTTCCTCTGTTGCCACAATGTTAGCCGATAACGAAAGCTATGTGAACTTACTCATACTCGCCACACTCATGTCCCTCTACATGAGATTCAAAAATTTCCTGGCCTTATCCTACACATAAACCCTGGACAGATACTTCTTTCGGAAAACTTCTACAAAATCCCTCCATGTCAGCATCGAAGGAACAACCTGACTGTGAGACACCGATTTCAGAATATCCAACCCCCTACAGTGAAGGGTAAAATAGTAAATTTGGCATAGGATGAGTTGGATTGGAATGACTCAGATTTATTGTTCATGATAATAGGGTTGATACGATACGATCAATTGTGCATATGGAATTATCAGATATACATTCATGATAATTCTCGCTTTTTGTGCCTAATGTAGTTTTACTGTGATTAATATGGTTCTGGCATTTGAAAAATTATTCGGATTGCTCCATTGAGTGTTTTATATTTTTAGGGATTTATGAGAATTTTTCTGAAATTTTTCGGGTTATTTGCCCGGATCGGAAAATTTTTCAACTGGCTGACTGAGTGAGTTTTCTGTACTGAAAAGTTTTGCCTAATGGCATGGGGATTATAGCATAGATAATTTGGGATTAATTAGAGCCATGATTAAAAATTAATTTGGGATTAGTGTTCTTTATTAATTGGATCAACTTGATTTTGTCTTTTTTTTACCATTTAAATGCCAAGTGTCCCTCTTATTAATTAACTTTGTCTTCTTCTCTTCATCTTATACGACTCTTCTTCTTCTTGTATGTTCTTCTTGCCTTGTATAAAAACAAAGCTTATTTTGAAAGCCTAACCACTCCATCTGTAGCTCCTCTCCCCCTCTCTTTTTTGTTGGTTTTTCCACCCACCTAAACAAAGCTTTCATTTGTTACTTACTTGCTCTCCTTTATATACACATACATGCAAACCTAAGCCTTTCCCTTATGATAGTGATCATCGTAAGGTGTGAGGGGTGTGAGGGAAATTGGTGAATTAGAGAAGAATTGAAGATTTAAAGCTTGGTTAGGTGAGAATTTATGTTGGTATTTATTCTTATGGTAGTTAAAATCATTCATGGAGATCATTTATGCATTTAATTGATCATGGAAGTGGTAGGTTTGAATGGGTTTGAATGTATGCTTGTGTATGGATGAGTGAATGAATATGGTTTCCATTGCTTTGGCTTAGTTTTGGATTAAGTTTGCAAGGCTAGATGAATGGAATTAAGGAAAGTACATTGTGTAAGTGCTGCCAATTATGCTCTATTATATAAGTATATGTTGTGAGGATTTTGGGGTTGAATTAGAGGTGTAAATGGATTCTTAGTGATGTGTTATTGATATTAGAAGTGATAGGAGTTAGGTTGAAGTTGAAAGCTAGAAAATGAATCTTTGACCTATTGTAATGTTTTGGTCATAACTAATTGTGTAGGTGAGAAAATGAGGTGAGGTTTGTGCCCAATTAAACTTTAGGATGTTGGCTACATTTTTGTGTGAAATAAGCATTGTCCAATTGTAGCTCTAAGATGGTAAATTTTTGCATGGAAAGTTTCTATTTTTAGGGTCTGTGAACAGTACCCGCATATATGACCTGATTACTTTGCTGATTTTTCAAAATTAATTGAGATGGAATTAGGGAAAATGGTCTTCATGAAAGTATAATAATATTCAGTTAGCTTTCCATTGACACTGATCTTGAAATTTTTCGAGATGTATATTGAGAGATATGAACTGTTTTCTATTGACTGGTTTTGGGCTTGTTGATGAAACCTAGCTTAAGTGTCTCGATTTGTGAGCATTCTGCTTGGAAGCAATTTTAGCCATTTTGTGGACTGAATTGGTGTGAGGATCTTCTGAAAAGTTGTAGAGGAAGAAAGTATCTTGAAAAAGAGATATGGCATGTAATTTTAGAGGTCGAGTTGGGACTTATGATTTTGCAAATGTTGGATTGAAGTTAGGTCATGGATCATTGAGCAGGTAAGAACTTGCAGGACTGCTTTTGAATTGGTTAATGATGGAATTTGATTCTGAGCCCTTCATGAGAAGTGTATTACTGTGTTTTATCTTTTCATGGGTGTAAAGTATGCAATTTTTGACATTTGTACAAGGAGTTATACTGTTTGAAAACCATCGTCCAATTTGAGTACTTTCAAAGTGAGCCTTCACCGAATTGTTTAACCTAGATAGCTATTGAATTTGAATTTAGACTGTAATGGAAGTTGTAGATCACATTGTGATCTTGATGAGAATATTTATTCTGTAAGTTTTGACTAAGGAAATGAGAAGTTATTGAATTTGCAAATATCAGACCGGTTAGGAACTCTCTCATGACTGCTTTTGAGAGGTTTTGAGTGAGATGAGCTTTGATGGGATATTTGACACCCTTAGGGTGAACTTGATTTTTATGGTCTTCATGGGAATGGTAGAGTCTTTCATGATCTTTCCAACAAGCTATGGTTTGTATTTTTCCGATTTGTGTGCTTTGAGAATTATTGTTGTTGGAAATTTGATGGAAAATAGGAGAAAAGGGAAGGAAGTGAGGTAGAACTCAATGCGGCGAGGTCGGATAAGTCAGCCCCGCTAGGGCGACGCCTCGCCCAGCGAGGCTGGTTCTTTATTTTATTTTATTTTATTTTATTATTTTATTTGTTAATTGGTATTTTAGGATTTCTTGCTTCTTTTGTCAATTTCTTTTCGCTCGTCCGTCCGATTGACTCGATTCTTCGAGACATCGGATTTGTAACATATTGAATTTCATTTTGGAGAAATTGGGAAATTTTGGACGGAATTGACGTGGCCCCGGTAACGGAGCCTTTAATCACTGCTTTGTTTAATCGGGGACCTATAGAGGTCCGAATTGCGCCTTACCGCGCCAATAGGTTTCTAATTTTAGGCGGATTATGAATGGAAAGAAATGGATCAATGGAATATCATGATCATGCATTGTGCACCTTCTAAGTATTACATGCATTCTAAATAGTTCGATTGAGCAATTAATAATGTATGTATATCGTCCATCGTTATAGAGTCACACTTGAGCGTCGGTCCACCGACGCCACCGAGACCCATGATTTTGGCTCGGAATACGTGAGTAACCTAGTTGGTTTCTCAAATTTTGAATGTCTAAATTCCTATGTGAATTACTTGCCAGGTGATTTACATAGATTATGAAATATATTGGATGAAATTACATGCTTTTACCGTATCGAATGGAACTACTTGCAAAGGTGAATTGTATGGTTATCGAATCAGATAGGATTAAGTTGCATGTTTTTACCAGATTGATCGGACTAATGCATGAAACCGAAACGCAATACCGGGCTTTTATAGCCATATCCTTTGATTCTTGAAGTATCGAATATGGGCTTTTATAGCCATACTATTGTAAACCACTAAATCGATTACATGCATAAATGCATGAACAAATAATAGACGTTGTGACCTAAGTTGCGATTATTATGGACGGGCCTCGAAGTCCGAGGGAATTTATCCCTAACACCGATCGACTGTGCCTCGAGCCCGAGGGGAGAAATCGACGCCGTCCCCACCGAATACCGATCGAGCACTTGGGCACAACATCAATAATCGAAAGAGTCACATATGCATCAGATTCACATGAATGACTGTTTTGTGAAAATTATTGATTACGTGATGGTATGATTTATCATGAACTGCTATATGTTACTGCAAATTATTATTTAATGCTGTAAATTGTTATATTATCATTAATTGAATACTACCGTATTATGTTGTACGCCATGCATAATGCATGATTTGAGTGAACCATCGATGATGGTTTCCACCGAAGTTCGCAAAACTCACCCAAAATTTGTATCTATTTTTCAGTCTCAAGAATACCCCCTGCTGACACGGAGTATGTCTCCGTAGGCAAGTAAAGGATAGAGGTCGGGATTAGTCCGGTTCCGCATTAGTGTCTTATCAAATTGTATTCGCAATCATCCGTATAACAATGCTTTGTATTTCTAATGAGCCCATTGGGTTTTAATGTTTTACCTATCGATCGATTGTAAATTATTCTTGGATGGTATTATAATCAAACCGTTTATTATGAACATGGGTTTTAGTTACTTACTATATTTTGCATGCTAACGTTGAATCAATGGATTCAAAAGAAAAAATTATATCGAGTTTTAATTCATCGATGTAGTACACCACCCTCACGGCACGGATTCGGATATCACCAACGATATCGGGTTCGGGTCACTTTCGGGAGTGGGTGTTACATTTAGGTGGTATCGAGCCCAAGAGTACGTAATGTATCCGTGCGACCGAGATATAGGGTGTATGTATTTGAGTCGTGTCATTGCGCATCAGGCAATCGATCCCTAGTTTGAGTCGTACGGTAGAAACCAACGATGTGCATACGTGTCAAGTGACTAGGTGAGAGAAAAGAGAGGCTGTTAGAGGCGAACCCTCGAAAGTGTATAAACAATTAGGAAAGGAAAAGGAAAATGGATAAGGAGATTAATATTGTCATTGTGGTTAGAATGACTGTTGGCCTAGGCGGATTAAGGAAAGAATTGATATCAATGGATTCCCAGATTAAATGGGAATATCATGGTGATAGAAAACGAATATGTTCAGGCGGAGAGGTCCACTAGAGATATGGGAAGCATCTTGGTTATAGTGGCCTAAGTGAGATTAAAAGTCCGGATGATTAGGTAATTACATTTCCGATCGTATTTGTCATGAAATGGGAAATATTGGCCCGGAGTAAAGTATAGATGATCCGATCGGGCATATATTGGTTCATCGCATTAGTGTAAGATATCGAGAGATAATATAGGCAAATAATGATAGCGAGATTGTACCAAGAATAGGTTATATTGAACGGTCTACTTTGACCGAAAAGAATCGAAAGAGCAAGGTGCCTAGTGCCTAAGGCCTAGTAGAGTGAGAAAAAGTAGTCATGGTGAGATAAAGTGTATAGATAAACGAAAAGGACTCGTGAAACGGGAATGATCTTGAACGTATAAGTGTAAAACCAAGTGGTTATGCGAATTTTGGCAAAGAGTTTGAAAATCAAGATAAGAAGATCATAAGGAACATGATGATCGACAATTTCTACTGATTGTATATCGAGAAATTCTGAATTGGATGAAAAGCCGTATATGGATACAGAAATGGTAAATGGATGGGTAAATAGATAGAGATACAATGGAGTTGTATCGTTGATTTTAATCGTGTTTTAGGACCGTGAATCGCGCCTATCATAGATTGTTTGAGGATAATAAAGAGAGACGTAGCATTAATGTGATGACATTGTATAAGCCAAGTGGATATGACCTTGAGGAGGTGATTGGACCAAATTTATACTATAAATTAGGCCCGTTTTCTTTAGTAATTATGCATCCGTTGACTCGATTTATGATTTTTATGTTTATTTTGGTCCCGACATTGAGTTTTGATAAATTGCACATTGTCGTATTTTGTTGTCATTTATCATTAATTCTGCATAATTTTATTGGAACAATTGATACCGCAAATGGGTTGTATTTTGTAGGACCAAAGAGTCAACATCTAAAAGTCAACACGCCGCGAGATTCGCCGAGGCGAATCGGACCCTCCGCTTCGCAAACAAATTAATGGCATTTAATTTATTCATTGCGACGAGTGACCAAATTCATTCGCCGAATAACTACAACCATTCGCCATAGCGAATGTCGGGTAACCCGACCTATATTGGGCAAAGTATCCACCGATTCAGACCCGCCCGACGTATCTCTATAAAAACTTGCCAATTAGGGCAAGTTAGAGAGCGCCGCATTCTGATGTTTCTTCTTCGCCTTCTCCAGCTGTTCTTCGCTCACTATTTTCTCTGTTTGTTTCCTTTTTCTCTCTGCTTTTAGTTTTGATAGTTTTATATTGTGTTTGTTTGAGTTCGATCCGCACGAGCGTTCACCGCCTTCATCTTTCTCATCTCTAGTATTCCACGTCATTTGTCTTCATCTTCCGGTTTGTCGCCCCGATCATGACTATCGGTGATTCTCCAAAGAATGATGGAGTCATCCGAGTCATGGCTAAACTCTTAGTCTCCTGAAATGTAACAGAGGTGCGAGTTCTTGAGCTTGAGGGTAATCAACACTATTTTAGATTTGGTTATGAACTTGTAACGATCCGAAGTTGGTATTATTACAAATGTATAACCGATTGAGTCTTGTTATAGTTTAGTAGGACGTTAAACTTTGATTTGTGTTAATGTTTGATTATTGTTGAATGCTGTTTTTAAATACATGGAGTTCATGTATATCGGTTGGATGATTGCATCAATTAATTTAATCGCCTAGTTGTGTTTGATTAAGTTGGTTGTGTTTTTATTCAAATGATTTGTTGCATTAATCATTCATAGCATACACTAAGGGTTTTAACAAGTTTTAATTAATCGAGTTGATTAATTAATTCTTGGACTTAACGAGTTGTTAAGGTTTATTTTCAAAATTAGTGGATTTCAAACCCGATATTATTTTGAACGATGATGACCCGAGCTACATTTTAGGAGAGTTTTATTAATTGTTTTCATCCCATTTAATTTCAATTGCCTTATCTTTTCAAAATCCTAAAATATTTATCTTTGCTTTGGTCTAGTTTAATTTTAGATTAATCACTCAAAACCCCTTTTTATTGCTTTAATTGCATGCATCATTCAAACATTAGGCTAGTCTAGGAACAATTGATGCATTGGTTCCTTGAGAGTCCAATTCAGGTTGCATCCCGTATTGCAATCCTTGGTATAAATTTAATTTGACGGTTTCGAGGATCAATTTTAATATTGAACGATAAACCGCCGATCAAATTTTGGCGCTGCTGTCGGGAATCAAATTAATTGGTTCTCTAGGTTAGCCAGTGTTTGTTTTGATTTAATTTTGTTTACATTTTGTTTGCATTGCATAATTTCATTTAATTTACGCTCGCTTAAGTGTTTTTAGTGTTAATCCTGCTTGTTATTTCATTCGCTTTGTTTTAAGTGTTTATTCGATTGTTCTTGTTTATTGTGCGTAATTTTAAGTTAATTCTGTTTTGCCTTGCTTGTTCGTGCTTCTTGGGCGTGACGAGTTCCTCATTCAAATCCGAAGTTCATCCGTCAGCCGCAGAAGAAGTTTATATTCGCCAATGAACATTACGCTTTTATTGATTCGCCGCAATGGCGAGTTCTTACACGTCGCAATAACTTGAGTTAATTGAAGCCTTGCTATCCGTTGTCGTTTTAGTGAGCTATCTTAGTGAACTTCTTGTGCATGCCTCGTAGATTTAGGCTAGTTCATTTTCAACTGAAATTGGCGACACCTTAGACAACTTAGGAAGAACAAGAGAGAGCAAGAAAGACTTAGAACACTAGATCGATTAGAATCGAGATGGCTGAACAACAAGAATATCGGTCAACTACCCGAGATGGAGATCACGGTCTTAACGGTGACGAGAACGCAGATGACAACAAGGCGAACATCGACGTAGGACCATCCGAGAAGCTACAACCTCGGACGTACACTACGATCCTTTCATCGCGCTGCCCTAACTTCGATGTAAATTTGAAGTCAAAGGTTTATTGATTAACTCTCTCCTAAATTTCACGGTTTAGCTGGAGAGGACCCTACATGCATCTTCGTGCCCTCACCATGATCCGCCGAGTACGAAGCTGTAGGAGCACATCTGGACCAGTCTTGTGGAAAGTCTTCCATTTGTCGTTAGAAGGAAAGGCCCGGAGTGGTACATGAGCCTCCCAAGGCATGTTGTTAATGCCTATCACAGTTGGGCCAACTTACGGAAAGCTTTTACGAAAAGTATTTTCCAGCTTCTAGACGTCGTCGATGAGAAAGGAGATATATTACGCCAAACAAGATTATGACGAGTCCTCAGATGATTTTGGAGCAGATTTCAAGATCTGTTGTCTCTTGCGTGCCCCATCATCGGATCCTCGATGAACAACTCGGTTCAATATTTTTATGATGGGGTGAAGAATCGAGAAAGGGATGTTGGATCTTTGCGTCGGAGGTTCATTGATTGACCTCACGCGCCGTAAGCTTGGGCCCCGATTAAGAGAATGGCCTCAATCATCAACGAAGATAGTGTCCGCGATTCCGTGAATGTGAATGAAGTGGGAGCCATGTCACCAAACAAAAGAGGATGGAGAGCCGGAATCGAAGGTAGATTCTTTTGAACATCGGATAACTTCCCGCTATCCTCAATCACAACGAGTCAAGAATTTGAATGTGCATCGCCCATCAACTTCCATCGAACTAGTCGCACCTAGTTGCGAATCTTGTGGGTCGATGATGCACATTTCAAGTGTTTGTCTGGCAGATATGAAGAAGTCTCCATGATGTATCAAGGTAGACGGGATCGGAAATGGGACCCGATTCCAACACATATAATGAGGGATGGAGATCCCACCCAAATTTTAGTTGGAGGAGTAACGAGGGAAGAGCACCAAACCGCTTTCGGCAAGGAGTGGAGTGGACAATCTACAAACCAGCCCAGGATCAACAAGCGCTGATAAAGGTAACAACCACCGCCACCCAAGGAGGACACCAACCAACTATGCATGGTATGATGACGTTGATGAAAGAGGAACGAACTTCCACAACAAATCAATTCAACGCCATCGCAAACCTCATCCAACAGGACTCAGCTAAGAATGCTGCCCGCTTTAGTGCCTTGGAGAAACGCATGGATCAATGGGAAACCAAGGTCGAGAACTTGAACTCATATGTCACTCAATTGTCTAATAATTTGAGTGACAACCAAGCTAGAAGTAGCGGGACCATTCCCTCTAACACGGTGATTAACCCAAAGAGTTTGAATGCTATAGCCCTCAGGAGTGGAAAGCAAGTAAGGTTCAAGCCTCATGAAGAAGATGAGATTTGTAAAGATGAGATTGAGTGTGAGCTAGTACCTCCACCACATGATAAGATGAAGAGATCGAGAAAGTGTGAGGAAGAAGAGCTTCAGAGAGAGGAGCAAGCCTCAAAGAACAAGGAACTACTTTAGAAAGTTCCATGAGATAAAGTGAAGATGGAGAAATGAGTAGGGAATCCAAAGAAAGGTAAAGAGGTAAGTATACAAGACCTTCCTTTTCCAAACTCTTATTTGATGAGCAAGCGCTTAAGAGAGAAAACAACATGAAAAAGAAATCATTGACTTGTTTGGGAAAGTGGAAGTGAATGTGCCTTTGCTAGATTTGGTAAAGCGAGTTCCGGCCTACGCTAAATATTTAAAGGATCTGTGTACAAATAAGAAGAAGTTTAGGCCCAATGAGAGAGTGCAGTTGAGCTCGAATGTTTCAGCCTTGTTTAAGCCACAGATACCAGTAAAATGTCAGGACCCTGGATCTTTTACCATCCCTTGCACATTAGGGAAAGTGACCATAGGTAGAGCTTTACTAGATCTAGGGGCAGCGATAAATGTGATGCCTGAGTCAGTATATAAGACCTTGGGAGTGAAGAGTATTAAGCCCACATCTGTTATTCTCCAGTTAGCTGATAGGTCATTTAGGCATCCCGTGGGAATTATTGAGGACATTCTGGTCCAGGTCAAAGGCTTAGTGTTTCTGCGGTTTTTACGTGTTGGACATGACCTACCGGTGGTGCATGACACTTCTCCGATCCTCGACGCCCTTTCTTGGACAGCAAGTACTATGATTAGTATGAAGGAAGGGAAGATCACCATGGAAGTGGGTGATCAAAAAGTTAGCTTCAACATGTATGAAGCTATGAAGCACCCCCATGAAGATTATTCCTTGCTTGGTGTCAACATGCTTGATGTGGTGATTGACGATGCTTGTTCTGAATTTGTAGAAACTTTGACTCCTACCACTGACAATATTTTTGGGGAAAGTTTCTCCTTTGATGATTTTGCAGGAGCACATCTGGGTGCGAGTATGGACGTGGAACTGACTAGCAACCAAGCTGCTGAGCTGGAGCTTGGATATCGAACAGTCGTCCATCCCGAGCTACAAGACCCACCTTGAGTGCAGGTTTTTTCTTTCCTTCATTTACTATATAATTGTGCTATGTTTTATACCAACGTGCATATTGTTGAACATGATCATATTGTTTAAATGTGGGGAGGGATCAAACCCAGAGAATTAGAGTAGTAGGTAGGATTTCCCTTCGCTTGAATAAAATGTTTCCCTTTGTTAGCTCGTGTTCTCCTAATGAAGCATAATTAGATTGAAGAAAATGGTTCATATTTGGGATGATTAATTGAATGATTGTGCAAACCGAGTAGAATCTCAGACATCGTGATCTGTTCTAGGTGGTTCGCCGTAGCGAGCATCGCTGTTCGCTGCGGCTAACCTAGGGTTTTTCATCTTATTCGCCGCGGCTAGCGACCGCTTCGTCGCAGCGAATAAGGACTTTTTGCCCTTCTGGACCGTTGGATTTCTCTTTTGTCCGAGGCCCTTTTGGTCTTTTCTCTCTCTCGCCCCTCTCGTCTCCCGCTTCTTTTTTTTTTCTTCTTCTTCCTTCCTTTCCTTCTCACTTCGCCGCTTCCGCCGCCTCGCCAGTAGTCCTCTCCGTGCCTTTCGCTGTTTGAAGCTTCCATTCTCCTCAAATCCCTTCCAACTGCGTTTTCACCCTTCTGTAAGTGTTTCTATTCCTTCCTCTTGTCCATTTTCGTTGTTATTCGTTAGATTTAAGGCAAACAATAACGCTGTTCGCCGTGATCGTCATAGAATCGCCATTCGCCACGGGCGAATTCATACCGCCGCGATTTAACTTAGGGTTTCAGCTTCGTTAACGAATGTCTTTGTTCGCCGCAATGACGAAAGGTACCGATTCAGTTGCGGTAGCGAACATCCTGTTGGCTGCAATAATGGCGAAGTCTCTCTCGCCGCAGTAATGATCTTGTTGGCTGCGGCAAATGGCTAAAAGACTTGATTCTCAGTATGATTTTGTCAAGAATTGTCTGCTTTAACTTTTGTGTGTGCAGGATCATGCCTAGAATGAAACAAGCCACCGACCGGAAAGCAGTCAGCCATCTTCTTCCTCCGATCACACCCTTTCTCCTTCCTCGCAACCTTCCTGCTTTCCTCTCACCTAGCAGATCCCGAGTATGTACGAATTAGCCACGCTGAGTTGCTAGCCAAACTTTACTAAAAGAAAATCATTTCCTCTTACTCCGGCCACCAACCCTTTTGTAGGTCAACTCTTCCAACTCGAGTTGACCGGCCTCGCCTAACCTCGGACCCTGGCAACCTTCCTTGTACGCATGAGATATACCCATGCCGTCAATCTCACACCTACGGAATTAACTTCGAGGTGTTTCTATTCTAGATGCTTTACATCTGCTATAATCCAGAGCACTACCACCTCCCTGTTGTCCCTCGTTGTCCCTATTTTGAACTGATCATTGCATACCCGGGACGACGCTCATTCGTACTCTCGCCTCGAGGGTACTCGGTGGCTTCAACCCCGGGGCTCGGCGCTATATCCAGCGTTCGATCTCCTTCCACAAGCCCGCCCATGGTTACATTTTATATGTAACAACATTTTACCCACCTCCACCTCACCAACATCCCAAAGGAGCAGCCCTGTACATATACTCACCTATGATCGCCACCCTGTCGACCTAGCTTCGCCATTTCTCCGCCCGCCAAGGTGTCCTCGCCACCAACCCCAAACATAAACTCCTCTTTCCCCATCTTATTTCTCGACTTATTCCGGCCTTCGAGTCCCGTAACATCAGTAGACCTCACCTTCCCCCGCCTCTCCATTTGTCTATGTCCGCTAGACAACCACGTGCCATTCCACCACCACCTCCTGCCCAACCAGCTCCTCTTCTTCTCCCTCTCCCCTCCATCCCTCCAGCCCCCTCTTCCGCACCTCCCGTCCTTCCTCCTGTTTCCTCTCCGCCTCCTATCTCTACACCCGTGTCTTCCCCTCCTTCTGCTCCACCTGCTCCTTCTGAGGTGGCTCTGCTGCGCCAAGACGTCCTTCGGCTTGAGGCCCGGCTATCTACTTTCGAGGCCCAGATGACCGACGACCGCGAGTTCACTCGCTCGATGCTGACCATGATTGCGGCTCACCTCGGGCTGCCTATTCGACTCACGCCTCACTTCTTCTGCAATGCCTCTCTCGATCCGCCTGCCATCGATCCTGCAGAATAGTATAGGCTGTTTATTTCCTTTCTTTTGTCGTTATTGTTTTTCCTGTATTTTCTTTTCTTCGTTGTAATTTTTAGTTAGTTCTTCGGATTCTTCATTTCGTCCACACTTTTGAGTTTAAGGATCTATCCACATTTACTTTTATCTGTTTTATGGTCTCCTCTATGCCCTACTATTTTTGCCATTGTGGACAATGCCATGTTTAAGTGTGGGGTGCCATTCCCTTTATATTTTACATTGTACACCTTTAGAACATTATGCATAATTTTGTGGCCTTCGCTTTAATCGATAAATTTGGTCCCCAAATCAAACAATTTCTGCACTTGTTCTTTTGTGCCTTACATGCAAAGCATTTATAAGTTTCAACTTGATACTTGAGTTTTGTAAAATGCTCTCCATTCTTGAACGATAATTGGATCGATAAAATTTTAACTTTTGAAGTTTTCAAAACTAAGTAAATGGGAGCATGCTAACAAGGTAGCATTTAAGTTTTAAGACTTGAGATTGATCATTGAGACAAAACCTTGTTGGAAGGATATTCGAGCCAAATTTTTCTTCTATATTTTGTGTGTGCATCTACTTAGTCCATTCTTCTCTAGAACTTGTGTCGCTTTTACTCAAAGCTTGATGGACTAGATTTTGTTGATATGATAGAGGCGTTCCTTCTTTCAACCCTTTCCCCAAACACCAACCCTTAAATACTTTTTCCCTTGCTAGCTCCTTGAGCCTTTTTGTTATGAGCATTTGCATACATATTAAGATGATGTCAGTAGTCTATGTTTTGTAAAAAAAAAAAAATTTGAAAAAGGAAAAAAGTGTTAGTCTTGTGTATCCCGAAAAGGGATACTAATGTGTTGTATCCCAAAAAGGGATTAGCATCTCAAAATGAGATAGCCAAAAAAAAAAAGTGTGTATATTCAATTTATCTCAGTGTCTAGTTTTAGTTTTGTTGTTGACATCAATTCCTCACTTCATGCGCATGCTCATACTATTTCTTTCTTTCACTTCATCCATTCATTTAGCCTTCCGCTCATTACAACCCTGAAAGACCTCTTGATTTTCAAATTGATAGTCCTTGTAGTGGAGAAATAAAATTGATACAAGCCTATGGTAGGAGATGTACTAAGCAGATTGAGAGAAAATATTCCTACTATACAAGTGAGTTGAGCGTAAACACCATATCCCGAGTGATTCTCTTGTTGTTCAATCTCATGTGCTTAAATTCTTTCAATGTTTATTTTATTAGCACTCTTTCAATTTGCTGCGTTCGACTTCTGATAAAGTGGATTGAGTCAATTTTGGTTATTGTTTGAACATGGGCAGAATTTTCTTTTACTCTTGTACCTTTTTGACTCTTATAAGCTTTGTTCAGGAGTACAAAGGTTTAAGTGTGGGGGAATTTGATTGGACCAAATTTATACTATAAATTAGGCCCGTTTTCTTTAGTAATTATGCATCTGTTGACTCCTGATTTATGATTTTTATGTTTATTTTGGTCCCGCACATTGAGTTTTGATAAATTGCACATTGTCAGTATTTTGTTGTCATTTATCATTAATTCTGCATAATTTTTATTGGAACAATTGATACTGCAAATGGGTTGTATTTTGTAGGACCAAAGGAGTCAACATCTAAAAGTCAACACGCCATGAGATTCGCCGAGACTAATCGACCCTCAGATTCGCCGCAAAGAAATTAATGGCATTTAATTTATTCGTTATGACGAGTGACCAAATTCATTCGCATTGCGAACTACAACCATTCGCCATAGATGAATGTCGGGTAACCCGACCTATATTGGGCAAAGTATCCACCGATTCGACCCACCGCACGTATCCTCATAAAAACTTGCCAATTAGGGCAAGTTAGAGAGCGCCGCCTTCTGATGTTTCTTCTTCGTCTTCCAGATTTTCGTTCTTCGCTCACTATTTTCTCTGTTTGTTTCCTTTTCTTCTCTGCTTTAGTTTGATAGTTTTTATATTGTGTTTGTTTCGAGTTCAACCGTGAGGCGGCGTTCACCGCCTTCATCTTTCTCATCTCCAAGATTCCACGTCATTGCCTTCATCTTCCAGTTTGTCGCCTCGATCATGACTATCGGTGATTCTCCAAAGAATGATGGAGTCATCCGAGTCATGAGCTGGCTAAACTCTTAGTCTCCGGAAATGTAACAGAGGTCCGAGTTCTTCGAGCTTCAAGGGTAATCAACACTATTTTAGATTTGGTTATGAACTTGTAACGATCCGAGTTGGTATTATTACAAATGTATAACCGATTGAGTCTTGCTATAGTTTAGTAGGACGTTAAACTTTGATTTGTGTTAATGTTTGATTATTGTTGAATGTTGTTTTAAATACATGGAGTTCATGTATATCGGTTGGATGATTGCATCAATTAATTTAATCACGCTTAGTTGTGTTTGATTAAGTTGGTTGTGTTTTTATTCAAATGATTTGTTGCATTAATCATTCATAGCATACACTAAGGGGTTTTAACAAGTTTTAATTAATCGAGTTGATTAATTAATTCTTGGACTTAACGAAGTTGTTAAGGTTTATTTTCAAACTTAGTGGATTTCAAACCCGATATTATTTTGAACGATGATGACCGAGCTACATTTTCGGAGAGTTTTATTAATTGTTTTCATCCCATTTAATTTCAATTGCCTTATCTTTTCAAAATCCTAAAATATTTATCTTTGCTTTGGTCTAGTTTAATTTTAGATTAATCACTCAAAACCCCTTTTTATTGCTTTAATTGCATGCATCATTCAAACATTAGGCTAGTCTAGAACAATTGATGCATTGGTTCCTTGAGAGTCAATTCGAGGTTGCATCTGTATTGCAATCCTTGGTATAAATTTAATTTGACCGGTTTCGAGGATCAATTTTAATATTGAACGATAAACCGCCGATCAGGAGGTCAAGCTGACACATAAATGATATGAGAATGAAAAAAGAAAAAAAAAGATAGCGATATATGAAAAGAGTTGTCACATTTAAGTCGATTTACTATTGGGAGTATCTATTGGACAAGAAGGATGATCATGATTAATAATAAACGATGTGAATGATACATGGAAATCATGGAGGAGATGATCATGAATGATTAAATACGTGTTTCTATGAGTGGCTATAAGTGTAAAGTTTATATTAGGTTAAAGTAAGACATAAGAGGACCGAGCGCACTGCTTGAGAGGAAATGAAAATGATTATGGCATAAGTCCTCTATTTGAGGATTGACATAAACGGAAATGAATTTGTGGAATTTTGAATCGATAGGATAATAATTGATTTCGGATAAGATGAAGTGATTTCGTAATGTATAGTAAAGTATAAGGGTTAAAGAAAGTGTATCGCATCTCACCGAACTTTAGTACAAGGAATGTTCCCATAAAATTGTTCTGATTAAGATAGTACGTATAGTGATGAATGACTGAAAATTAATTAGGGACACTAATTGGCTGACGAGACTTTCGTGAACAGTATAATGACGGTAGCAAGAAAAGAAGTACAGACGAAGTCAAAAGTGAAATTGAGTCATATCTCAAGAGGAGATTTGTACATAACAAGTGAAATATACGATTGAGGTTATATGTATTGTGTGTGTACGGAATGTAAAGTATCCAACGACATAAATGGAATGTTAATTTGAGGTGATCCTATTGAGGTGATCCTATTGCAATGAAAAGTGAATAGATCTCCTTCGAACTGTGAAGTGAAATACTTCAATGAAGTGGAATTTATGGAAGTCTAAGTACGGATGACTAGGTATTGGCATATGTTGATGTGAATGAGAAGAAATCAATTGAAAAGAGGAAATGAGTAGAGACGAGAAGTCCTAAGGGAATGCTGACAATGACGTGATGTAGTGACACCTCCATAAAGAGATTGCAGTTACACTAATTGTGGACGAAATGAAAAAGTTAAAAGATGTATGGTAAAGTTAAGGAGACCCTAATAGGGAATTATACGAGGTAAGCAAATGGTAGTGACTATGATTATAGATGGAATGTGCTTGAAAGTGTTGAACACTGAAAAGTAAAAAAAAAAAAGAAGAGAACCTTATGAATAATTGAGAAATTTGATACTGGTAATAAGCTTATCTTTGGAGAGTGGGCAGTGTGTGATGAAATGAGATAATATGTTAAAACGGTATAAGATAAATTGAATTGACTTTGATAAATGGTATTGGTACTATGATCGAAATTGTTTAAAGCCGTGGAGACCTTAGATTCCTATAAGGATACATTGGGTTAATTTGAGAAAAAAAACGGGCATAATGATTACTATACCGACAATTCTGAAATGAACAGACATTTCTGACTAGTGAACAGATAAGGCTGCAAGGAACAGATCAATTACAGATATTGGGATTTGCAAAGAATGTCAAGTAGATTATGGGTAATTGTGAAGTGTTTCTGGAAATTGAGATACTGAATAAAGGTAAGAATGGTTAAGAGTGCAAGAGTTATAGTGGTGAGTCCTATAAGGAGTCTGAATATACGAGTGAAGTCAGAAAAACAATACTGAATGATTCATAATATGTGTACCCGACAAAAGTGATAGAACAAGAAAGTGAACAGTCGAAGCTAGACATTCTATTAATCATATGCGAAAAGTGAAATTGAAGAACTGTGGGTATATAATGAAGTGATTATTGATTCAAGTGCTTATAGGTTTGAATGTTCAACAGGAAAAAGGCTTGATTATGATCGTGTTATAGAGTTCTGATTTACTGTAGGCATATACTGCTACACTGCACAGTACCTAATAGGAGTCAAAGACCATAATGGATTTGAGACTGTGATGAGTGAAATAAAGGAAAGTGACTCAGAAAAATTGCATGGGTTAGTTAAAGTAGATCGGGATCGGACAAATGAAACAGAGTAAAATGGATATCCGAATAGAGGGCGTGAACACTATAGAATAATGAATTTTCTAAGGAGAATTGAATTTGAACAGAGAGTCAATGAGATATAGAGCATGACTGCATTAGGTAAAGTGTCACCGGTTATAGTGAAATGGAGCTAAATGTCATTGTATTGGTACCAAAGGAATGTGAATCGTCCCTGACGAGATAAAGGAGGTTATGGTAAGTATCCTCTTGAAAAGATATACTCAATGGAATACGAACTAGACTGCATGGTACTGGAGAAAAAAAAGGGTATTGGATGGATAAAACATCTTTGAGTGAATAGGTTCGAATAAAGAATCGAGTCATAAGATCGGAACTAAAGGTAGCCATAGCAAGTGAGATAGTTAAGATAGTGCGATCGCCAATTGTGCCTTTGTTGAGTCCGCTCATCGTGCTTTGTGATAATGAGTTAGCCAAATAAGTGACTGAATAATTTACTGAGTCTGATTACTGTGACTTTTCGGGAAAATGAATTATTGAGTGGAAAAGTGTATGGGACATATAGGAACATATGATTACGGTCATAATAAACTGTTGACTGAAAATTTCGAGGACTTAAATTTTTATAAGGAGGGGGAATTGTAACATCCCACCCCTACTGTGAAGGGTAAAATAGTAAATTTGGCATAGGATGAGATGGATTGAATGACTCAGACTGTTTCATGCATAATAGGGTTAATACATAGTATCAATTGTGCACATGGAATTATTGTATATGCATTCATGATAATTCCCATTTTTGTGCCTAATGTAGTTTTACTATGATTAATATGGTTCTAGTATTTGAAAATTATTCGGATTGGCGCCATTGAGTGTTTTATATTTTTAAGGATTTATGAGAATTTTTTTGGAATTTTTCGGGTTATTTGCCCGGACCGAAAAAATTTTCAACTGGCTGACTGAGTGAGTTTTTTGTACTGAAAAGTTCTGCCTAATGGCATGGGGATTATAGCATAGATAATTTGGGATTAATTAGAGCCATGATTAAAAATTAATTTGGGATTAATGTTCTTTATTAATTGGATCAACTTGATTTTGTCTTTTTTTACCATTTAAATGCCAAGTGTCCCTCTTATTAATTAACTTTGTCTTCTTCTCTTCATCTTATACGACTCTTCTTCTTCTTGTATGTTCTTCTTGCCTTGTATAAAAACAAAGCTTATTTTGAAAGCCTAACCACTCCATCCGTAGCTCCTCTCCCCCTCTCTTTTTTGTTGGTTTTTCCACCCACCTAAACAAAGCTTTCATTTGTTACTTACTTGCTCTCCTTTATATACACATACATGCAAACCTAAGCCTTTCCTTGTGATAGTGATCATCGATGGTGTGAGGGTGTGAGGGCAATTGGTGAATTAGAGAAGAATTGAAGATTTAAAGCTTGGTTAGGTGAGAATTTATGTTGGTATTTATTCTTATGGTAGTTAAAATCATTCATGGAGATCATTTATGCATTTAATTGATCATGGAAGTGGTAGGTTTGAATGGGTTTGAATGTATGCTTGTGTATGGATGAGTGAATGAATATGGTTTCCATTGCTTTGGGCTTAATTTTGGATTAAGTTTTGCAAGGCTAGATGAATGGAATTAAGGAAAGTACATTGTGTAAGTGCTGCCAATTATGCTCTATTATATAAGTATATGTTGGGAGGATTTTGGGGTTGAATTAGAGGTGTAAATGGATGCTTAGTGATGTGTTATTGATATTAGAAGTGATAGGAGTTAGGTTGAAGTTGAAAGCTGGAAAATGAATCTTTGACCTATTGTAATGTTTTGATCATAACTAATTGTGTAGGTGAGAAAATGAGGTGAGGTTTGTGCCCAATTAAACTTTAGGATGTTGGCTACATTTTGTGTGAAATAAGCATTGTCCAATTGTAGCTCTAAGATGGTAAATTTTGCATGGAAAGTTTCTGTTTTAGGGTCTGTGAACAGTACCCGAATATATGACCTGATTACTTTGCTGATTTTTCTAAATTAATTGAGATGGAATTAGGGAAAATGGTCTTCATGAAAGTGTAATAATATTCAGTTAGCTTTCCATTGCCACTGATCTTGATATTTTCGAGATGTATATTGAGAGATATAAACTGTTTTCTATTGACTGGTTTTGGGCTTGTTGATGAAACCTAGCTTAAGTGTCTCGACTTGTGAGCATTCTGCTTGGAAGAAATTTTAGCCATTTTTGTGGACTGAATTGGTGTGAGTGATCTTCTGTAAAGTTGCAGAGGAAGAAATTATCTTGAAAATGAGATATGGCATGTAATTTTTAGAGTTCAGAGTTGGGACTTATGATTTTGCAAATGTTGGACTGAAGTTAGGTCATGGACTACTGAACAGGGCAGTAACTTCCAGGACTGTTTTGAATTGGTTAATGATGGAATTTGATTCTGAGCCCTTCATGAGAAGTGTAGTACTGTGTTTTATCTTTTCATGGGTGTAAGGTATGCAATTTTTCGACATTTTTACAAGGAGTTATACTGTTTGAAAAACCACTGTCCAATTTGAGTACTTTCAGGGGCAGTAGCATTCACTGAATTGTTTAACCTAGATAGCTATTGAATTTGAATTTAGACTGTTCATGGAAGTTGTAGATCACATTGTGATCTTGATGAGCATATTTATTCTTTAAGTTTTGACTAAGGAAATGAGAAGTTATTGAATTTGCAAAATACTGCACTGGTTAGGAACTCTACTGCACTGTTTTGAGAGGTTTTGAGTAGACAGTAGCTTTGATGGGATATTTGACACCCTTAGGGGTGAACTTGATTTTTATGGTCTTCATGGGAATGGTAGAGCCTTTCATGATCTTTCCAACAAGCTATGGTTTGTATTTTTCCGATTTGTGGGGTAAGAATTATTGTTGTTGGAAATTTGGATGAGAAATAGGAGAAAAAGGGAAGGAAGTGAGGTAGAACCTAGCGACGAGGCCGGATAAGTCAGCCCCGCTAGGGCGACGTCTCGCCCCAGCGAGGCTGGTTCTTTATTTTATTTTATTTGTTAATTGGTATTTTAGGATTTCTTGTTTCTTTTGTCAATTTCTTTTCCGTCCGTCGTCCGATTGACCTGATTCTTGAGGCATCGGATTTGTAACATATTGAATTTCATTTTGTGAGAAATTGGGAATTTTTGGACTGGAAATTGACGTGGCCCCCGGTAACGGAGCCTTTAATCACTGTTTTGTTTAATTGAGGACCTATAGAGGTCCGAATTGCGCACCGTCAGCGCCAATAGGTTTCTAATTTTTAGACGGATTATAGAATGGAAAAAAATGGGATTGGGGCCGGGAATATCATGATCATGCATTGTGCACCTTCTAAGTATTACATGTGCATTCTGAAATAGTTCTGATTGAACAATTAATAATGTATGTATACTGTCACTGTTATAGAGTCACACTTGGAGCGTCGGTCCACCGACGTCACCGAGACTGCCAGATTTTGGCTCAGAAATACAGGTGAGTAACCTAGTTGGTTTCTCAAATTTTTGAATGTCTAAATGCCCTATGTGAATTACTTGCCAAGGTGATTTACATAGATTACTGAAATATATTGGATGGAATTACATGCTTTTACTGTACTGAATGGAACTACTTGCAAAGGTGAATTGTATGGTTACTGAACTGTATAGGATTAAGTTGCATGTTTTCTTGTATTGATCGACTAATGCATGAAACTAGAAACCGCAATCGGGCTTTTATAGCCATATCATCGATTCTTGAGTACTACAATATCGGGCTTTTATAGCCATACCATCAGAAACCATCGAGTATCGCATTACATGCATAAATGCATGAACAGATAATGGACGTTGTGACCCAAGTTGCGATTATTACTGACCGGGCCTCGAGTCCGAGGATTTATCCGAACATCAGATCGACCGCCTCGAGCCCAGGGAGAAATCCATGACGCCCCCCCGAATCTCGACCGAGCACTTGGACACAACATCAATAATTGGAAAGAGTCACATATGCATTGCATTCACATGAATGACTTATTTTGTGAAAATTATTGATTACGTGATGGTATGATTTATCGTAAATCTGTTACATGTTACTGCAAATTATTATTTAATGTTGTAAATTTTTATATTATCATTAATTGAATACTATCAGATATGTTGTACGCCATGTGCGTAATGCATGATTTGAGTGAACCATCGATGATGGTTTCTCACCGAGTTCCCAAAACTCACCCAAAATTTGCATATATTTTTCAGTCTCAAGAATACCCCGTTGACACGGAGTATGTCTCTATGAGACAAGTAAAGGATGAGGTCGGGATTAGTCCGTGTCTGCATTAGTGTCTTATCAAATTGTATTCCGCAATCACTGTATAACAATGTTTTGTATTTCTACTGAGCCCATTGTGGTTTTAATATTTTACTCATTGACTGATTGTAAATTATTCTTGGATGACTGTAATAACTGAAACTGGTTTATTATGAACATGGGTTTTAGTTACTTACTGTATTTGCCGCACTAACGTCGAATCAATGGCTTCAAAAGAAAAAAAATGTATACTGAGTTTTAATCGACTGATGTAGTACACCACCCTTGCGGGGCACGGATTCGGATATCTCCAACGATATCGGGTTCGGGTCACTCGGGAGTGGGGTGTTACAGATTCCCACCAATGCAGTGCATCTCCCTGCAACAAACTGACTGCATAATCTAGCTTGTCCTCATCTGAGCATCTCATCTGAACTAGAACCCTCTCGGTCCTCTTCAACCAGGCTTCTGCCTCTTCTGGATTTGTCGACCTACTGAAATCCATAGCCCCAAACTTACGGAGCTTATCATCGCCCACCTCGCTCATCTTGGAGCTTGCATCGGCATCTGAGATCTCTGACCCATGGCATACGTGAAAGCCTGGGCAAAGGCTTGAAAGAAACTCATATCCATGGGAGCTCCCTGAGGCATAGGAGGAGGCGGAAGAGGCACTTCTTGTTGCAAACTAGGTGCCTCTGAAATCGAAACAGAATGTGTCCCGGCATCCTGAGGAATATTGGATTCATCCGTACTCCCCTGACGAGAATGAGATCGAGTCATAGCTCCCCGAGTTCTCCTTCAAGGTGCCATGTTCACTCCTTGAATAGAAAAGCATTGAAAACTTTAGTTCAAGTAAGACAAGTTTCAAAATATGCAAAAACAGTTCCAATCGTGTAAAAGAATGCAAGTTATTTCTTGAAAGCAATGTCATGCAGCCCTAGATCAAAAACCTAGGCGCTCTGATACCACAACATGTTAGACCCCACTGTCGGAGCCCAACATCGGACATGAGAGCGTGGCGTGAAACATGCTAATTATACATTTAAGGAAAAGACCCGCGGAAGATTAATGGGCCTACTGGAAAACAAATTTGAAACCTACTTTCATGTGATTTAAACAAACAAATCCATAATTCATGCTCCAAAAGATGAGTTTCATAAAGCTTTAAGAATATCTCAAACCAAATTACAACTTTGAGTTCAAGAGCCAAAAATACAAAATACTCTTGAACCCATAATACTTGAAATGAAACTAAAGCTTAAAAATAAACATGACAAAATGGAGTACCGCCGTAACTCGTGACTCACTCGGTCTCTTCCTCGTCACCTGAATGGGGGAGATTAGAGGAGGTGAGCTATAAAGCTCGTGGAAACATATTTATAATATAGAAATAAGCAAAAGTAATAAAAAATAACTCATTGTCGTGATACTTGATGAAATCGTAGCACTTGAGCATGTATGAGTTATTGTCGTAAAAAATGCTTGATTCTTGAACAGTTCATGATGCATGATTCATAATAACAAATCATAAACACATAACATAACATAATGTTTTGGGTTGTCCCTGGTTCATGACGTACTACACATACCATTGAAATGTTGATGTGTAGACGTAGTTTCGTGAGGGAATCCTTGTGAGAAACTTTGTGCCACTAGCGGGCAGGTGGGAGAAGCCTTTTCGTGAGTCAATGTGCACTTGACTATTCGTGAGGGACACCACAACCCACATAAATATGCATGATTCATGTTCTTGTAAACTTGTTTGCCAAACTGGCACTTGTTTGTAAACTTGCTTGTCATATATTCGTAAAACATGATTTCATGTGCATGTATTCGTGAAAGGAGAAAAACCGCCTTTTTGGAATCCTTTTTATAATTCATGAATGCAAATCATATAACAACCTATAATCAGTCATAATAGTATGTAATGCAATCGTGATGATGCAATTTAAATGCATTAACTCTTTCTTGATTAAACAAAACAATGAGTGACTTATTTACTCTATTATAAACATGAACCCACTTGAATTCATTGTTTGTTCTTGCCTAGGAATGAGTTTCCTCTTGAGCCTCTTGATCCTCTTACCTCACTAGATTTCCTTAATCAAACAACCAAAATTTCAATCAATTTGGTGTAGAAATCGGAAAGTCATA
The DNA here is from genome assembly GCA_029891385.1 of Erythroxylum novogranatense. Taxonomy (NCBI): domain Eukaryota; kingdom Viridiplantae; phylum Streptophyta; class Magnoliopsida; order Malpighiales; family Erythroxylaceae; genus Erythroxylum; species Erythroxylum novogranatense. The sequence continues at coordinate 46,486,002 of CM057226.1, read as the reverse complement.
CTTTAACAGTTCAAACTACAACCAAAACTGAAACAAGAATTTCATGCTCAACTTCCATCCAACATTGAAGATTCTTAGAGACTGATTCAAAACTTCACTTCTTGATGCAACTTGTATCCCTATGTCTATAGTTTATAACGCACAAAAAATCACCTCATTTGGACATCTACATCAAAAGTTATGCCTAAAATACAAAAGCATGTCGCCGCAGGAAATTGGCCGCTCGCCGTGCCGAGAAAACTGGGCGCGCCGCGACGAGCGAGCCCAGAAATCTCCCGTAACTTAATTTTCTCACTTTTTTTCAACCCTAAATCTCCCATCCTTCAATTACAACACATCTAGACCATAAATCATGCCTTAAACTCCATTTCTAAGCTCATTCGAACTCAAAATCATAAACAAACACAACATGATCATCAACCCTAAGAGATTTTCCCCATTTTGCCGAAAACCCTAACTTCAACGATTCTACCTCAATCCAAGCAATAATAGGGTTTAATTCATCTCAAACAAGAAGAAATAAACTCATACTTACCCGAAAAAGCTTCAAATCCTTCGAAATCGTCTGAACCAATCTTTCCTCTTTTTCTTCTTCCTCTCCCTCTCTTCCTACGACTCTCTCTTCTCTTCCTCTCTTCTTCTTATTTTCCTTTCTTTCTTTTCTTCTTTCTAATTTCCCTACTCTCACTAATCATATAAATGTCCGTTATACCCCTCAATGTAATGCCTTAGCCTCTCAAACTTAAGTGGCCTTCCCATTTTGCCCTCAAACATTTTTACTCTTTCATTTCCACTTACACCATACTATACTCAAATAAATCCTAATTTTCTATTAACACTTTCAATAAAATGAAACTATGTCATAAATCATACAACTAACACAATCAAATTAATTCATACTTAATAACATGAAGGAAAACAAAATTTGGGGCCCAACATAAGGGGAAAAGGAAGTATTATTAGTTATTGAAATTTAAAATCAGTTTTGCAAAAAAAAAAGATTAGCAAAACCCAAATTAAGGATTTAGAAATTGTGAATCTTATCAAGGAAATTGAAAATGAATTGGAATTTTTTGAGTTTGAATTGGAAGAATGATATTTTGTGATTGAAATAAGAAGTATGTGTACCCGATAAAGATGATTGAGTAAAGAGATTATTAGGGAAGCGCAATAGCAACCTATAGTATACATCCTTAGGAATACATCAAAAGGGCATTTGTAGCATTCTGAATTGAATTGAAAACGATTGATCGAATCAAATTAAGGGTATCGGTTGGAAGAGCATGAACTGGATATTTTATTGAATATGTTCCAGTATTTTGATGATATCTTGACCTGGAGAATTCCAAATGAGCAGATTTCTGATTTAGAGTAAAACTAGAAATATAGGCCTACAAATTATCTCGAGAAGTCGAATTTTGACTCTATCTCTAAGATATTGAATTTCTCGATGGAATTTGTATATAGTACACTATTTTTTTAATGTGAACAACTTGATAATGTTTGAGGAATATCTTCCAAATTACTGAACAAAAATTGAGAGATTTTGGTGTAAATGAAAGATAAGACATAAAGGAACACTTTTCTAGACGAGAGTATGATCAAATTACATCATTTTCACTTTCTGATTGAATGTGAATCGTAGACCCGAAAGGTTAACTTGGAAAAATTCTGAAGTGAGTCAATGAGAAAGGAATGGAGATTTTAATAGTTTTAGTGAGGAATAATCCTAAGTATAAATTATACTTAGATTAGTTTTGATATGAGAATGACTTTATGATGAAATTAATGGTAAAATACCTAGGATTGTTATGAACATGCATTGTACATATTTTATTTCATTCATGTGCATTATTAAACACTTATGATTGTACAAATTGTGATGTATGGGTATTTTGCATAAATGGGTTGTGTAGGTTAAATGTTTGCATTCAGGCATTCCCAGAATTTTGAAGCAAATGCTAATCTGGAGCATACTGTGAGTAGACCGAGATGGTCTTATTTCATTGTTTGTTTTGTTTTGAATTTTGTATTAATTATTTGTTAAAGTGCTACTTGCATGTGAATGAGATGAAATAAGTGTGCATAATATGATTGTGAAATGCCTGACCCCGTTCTAATGACAAATGTGTTTTGAATGTGTATTTGGATGTAAATGAAAAGTGATACTCAACTCTAATGTTGAATGTTAGACTACGGTCCAATGATATGTGAATGTGAGTGAATTTGAATTTTTTGATTTTGAATCGGAAGAATGATATTTTGTGATTGAAATAAGAAGTATGTGTACTCAATAAAGATGATTGAGTAAAGAGATTGTTAGGCAAGCGCAATAACAACCTATGATATACATCCTTAGGAATACATTGAAAGGGCATTTGATGACTAAGAAAGTAGAACCAAGTGATTACATGTATAAATTGTTAACAGTCTTAACTGTTGGAGATATGTTTAAAGCTTATATTTTGGATTTTATAGGAACATAAGATCAATGTATAGTTCTAAGTGACTTTAAGCATAACAATCATTATCACAGTGATATTATTAGAATATTATATGAGGCGTTATACGACAAAGGAGTCGTTCCCCCTTACATTGAAATAAAGTGGGCAAAAAAAATGATTGAAGGCCAGAATTGATTCAAGATATTGAAAAGTGTTAAATGAATTTATAATAGAAATAAATTGACACATAAAAGGTGGATGAATTTGGTGGGGACAACATTGAAGTTATGAAATGTAGCGAGAGAGACTTAAGAGTTAAGTGTATTAACAAGGATGAGAAGTAAAAAAAAATGTCTATGAGAGTATCACCTTGTCAAGGTGTGCTCACATTGAGTACAAGATGTGTTCAGATTAGGAAAAGGATGGAATAAGCCCGATATGAATGGGTTTGTACGAAATTAGTATGAGTTAGTGTTACTGGTAAAAGGATGTCTTAGATCCAAATGTGTGATATGTGAGTATGCTAAGAAATATACATATGATCTGACAAAGATGTATTGTTGGCATATGAAGTGAAAATAGTGAATAAGCTGAGATACATATTGAAGGACTAGTTAAGAAAGCATATGACTAAATAAGTGGTTGACATACAGAGTGAATTCCATTGACTACAGTCAAGTGGAAGAAAATATTCAAGTGATCACGGTTAAGAAAAAGGGGAATAGAGGAGCATATGAGGAAATAATACCCCTGCATCCCTAATCAATCAGATAAGAATTTCGAGGACGAAATTTATTTAAGGAGGGGAGAGTTGTAACATCTCATTGGTGGTGTAACTGACTGATACGTTTAAGACTTAGCTCAAGGCTTCTTAGTCACCCTCTCCCTTAGCCATCTCAGCTGAGCAATCGGAGCATCTTCGGCTGGAAACTCAACCACATAGTCTTCATCAATAGGCTCCTAGAGATCCTGTCTTTGCAGGTTTGCCTCGATCTTGATTGGCCAGATTTGATACCCTTCTCCATTGAAGATTGCAGGTTGCAGACCTTAGAATGAACTCTCAGCCATTTCTGAGTAAATCTCCCATGCAGTTACAGCCAAATTCGGAAAGAGTTAATCTTTTTAAGCCACATATCCCTTAAGAATCTAGCTCTAATGCCACTTTATTGTTGTTATCTATCTATCATTAAAGAACTGAAGACTATGCTAATGAACTTGACTAATAAAGAAGAAAAAGAAATTGTAGTAGCAAGTTTTCTTTAAGAAAGCAGAGAAAACAGGATAGAAGAGTAGATGACAAAACTCGATGGTGTGTTGAGTTTCTTGAGTATATTGATTTATACAATTGAAGTGAATCGCATGTTAGTATCGATGTACAAAGTGCACAAGAAGGGGTTGAATTGTGTATTCAAATTTTAGTACAATCCCTTCTAAAATTTGCTTTCTCAAACGATCGATAAACAATATTATGAAGTATTTATATCAGCAATAGAAAAAAAGTTAAGAGTTAAGAGTGAGAATTGACACAAAGAATTTTTATCTTTGGTTCACCCCATTTGTGGGCTAAGTCTAGTCCTCGTAATCCCTTCGAGATTTCACTATACTTCACAAAAGTACAAGTATTCTTTTCACCGAGCCTCTTCAGGTTCTCGTACAACAAGTATTCTTTTTCTCACTTAGTCTCTTCAGGCTCTCAGCTATTCTTCTTTCTTATAGAAAGATATTGCGAGCTTTGTTACAGAGAATATAGCTCTCGTGTTTTCGTACAAATACAGTATTTAGCTTTTGAATATCACTAACAAAATCACTAACTCTTTCAGTCTTCAACTTCAACTCATATTTATAGTCTTCGTCTTCAACTATTTCTTGATAACTGTTTCTTTCTTCTTGATTCTTGTTCTTTAAAGAAACGGTTATTCAGTTGAGTTCTGTAACTAACTCAAACTGATTTGATTCTTCGTCTCATTTTTGGCTTCGCTTCGTCTCATATTGCTTCCGTCTCATTTTACTTTCGCTTCCGTCTTATTTTACTTTGACTTCCGTCTCATTTTACTTTGACTTCTGTCTCATTTTCCTTCTGTCTCATTTTGCTTTGGCTTCCATCTCATTTTCGCTTCCGTCTTATTTTGATTTGGCTTCCGTCTCATTTTCACTTTGCTTCCGTCTCACTTTGCTTTTGCTTCCGTCTCATTTTACTTTTGCTTTTGTCTCACTTTTATTTTGCTTCTGTCTCACTTTTTTTTGCTTCCGTCTCACTTTTCTTCAGCTTCATCATTATTTGGTTTTCATCAAAATTAATCGTAAAATTATTTTGACTTAACAATCTCCCCCTTTTTGATGATAACAAATAATCATAGAAAAAATTTCTTATCCTCCATCTTTTGTTATGTTTTCCTTTTTTTTTCTTGTTCTCCCCCTATCTTTGTCATTTCTTCTTCTTCTTCTCCTTTCTCCCTTATTTGTTATTGATAAAAAAGATCATGGTCGTAGATGCTTCATAACTTCAGAAAACATTGTTCTCATCTCAATTCGAAGTGATATCTTGTCGAATATCTGCTACTTCTTTATGCAAGTCACCCACATAAGCACACAAATAATCAACTTTCTCTTCAATATCTTCATCAGGCTTCTGTTGTACGACTTCAACATCAACAGTCGTAGTATATGCATCTAAAGATATAACATCTGGTTCAATTATTATAATGGTAGGTGTTGGGCCCGGGTCCCGTTTCCTATCCCAAGACGACCACTCGGGGGTCATCAAGTAAGGATCACATGGGGGAGGGTCGAAAACCTTCAAATTTAAAGGATCAGCAGCGGGGGAAAAGTGGTGGTTCGTTGCGGCGAGCGCCTCGCAGGAGAGGGTTTGCCGCAGCCGAACCCTGGCTTTATCGGGACGAGCTCTCATGGGACACGCCGTGGCAAAAAATCAACATCCACGCCATAATGAACTCCCAAGGGAAGCGCCGCGGCGAGCTCCCAATTTCCAAACCCGGCTCCAACATTTGCACATTCCATACTAACACATGCACATTCATTCTAACTAAAAGTGAAACACACTCATATACAAATGAAACTTCAATTCTTCATGTCATTACAATTTTCAAGAGATGGAACAAACCTTGCTAACATAACACAATACATAATAAAGTAAAAAAAAAAATACATTAGGATGTTCAATATTGATATGCTTAATAAGCTATCCAAAATAGTCACTAACTTAGTGCAAAGATCTCTAACTATTGCGGAGTTTTTCGATGCCTTGCAAGGATCAATTGTCGCCTTGAGTCGCTTTTGAGGAGGGAAAAATAATGGGTTGAGCAACACAGCTCAGTGGCTAATATATTTATAGTCATCGGTAACTAGCACAATTTCAAGCATATGTATGTATATATATATACATGCAGCAATTCTAGCACTCACACGATATTCAAGCAATTTACACATCCATCATATTTAATTCAACTCACAAAACATTTCATAACATATAACACTTAGTATGCTTCATAATGAACAGTTCAATTATGCAATGCACATCACACGGATCGAGGGTTCCATGAAACAAAATGAGGAAACCGAAGTTTACCCCATGAATAGAATGAGTCCATTTCGAAGCTCATATGCCACAAGCGGGCAGCCGGGAGAAGGCTCTTGTCATCGTGCACGTGATGAATAGAATGGTTCCACTCTCACCCAAACAAAAGCACATAATCATGCTCAGAATCATTTTATCAGATGATATGTTTTCATGCTTTTCATTTATACAAAATGCCATGATCGAAGTCGAGGCATGACATGATCAAAATCAAAATTTACTTATATCAAATCTCATGCTTCTTTCAAGGTATACGAAATCGAAATCATTAAAATCTTATAACAAATCATTCTCAAACAATTAACCACATATTCAATCAAAATGCCATGCATCTCACAATGCATAACATACAACATATATTCACACATAGGCAAGAATTTTCCTAATCACACAATAACTATAAATACATCACCCACCTAATTCCGCTTGCAATCCAAGCTCAAGATTGCCTTTCTTCTCACTCTTGGGTAAGGTTTGCTTAATTTACTAAATTTAAACAATCTCTCAATCAATCCACATTCAAAGAAAATTCATAAGGATTTAATAATCAAAACGCAAAAATTATAACTCTTTCAAAACTAGATTTGGGGTCAACTTTTCCATAATCGTTATGATCAAAGAAATGAAGACATTTAGTAACACTTCCTTCTATCAAAATTTTCTTCATTATCTTATCTTTCTAACGACACCAAACTCGTTCCATTTGGTTCAGAAACATGGAAGTTATACCCTAATCATGTTGGGACTAACCTTATGCTGAAACTATAATCTATACTCAACTTTCGTCCAAAACTTGAGACCTTTATAGATTGATTCAAAACTTCCTTTCTTCATAAAACTTGTATCCATATGTCTCTAGTTTACAACGAATTAAAAATTTCCTCATTTGGACATCTACAGCAAAAGTTAGATCCAAAATATCAAAACATGTCGGTGCAGGAAAATGGCCTCTCGCCACGGCGTGCGCGCCCGCTGCGACGTGTGCAAGAGCAGGCCGCGACGTGCGAGGCCGAAATCCTCCCGAAAACCTATTTTTCCACATTCTTCAATTATAAACTTCCCATCTTTCAAATATAACTCATCTTAACCCTAAATCATCATTCTTACTTCATTTCTAAACTCATTCTAACCTAAAATCAATCACAAACACAATAAAAATCAAAAACCCTAGAAGATCTTAACACTTTCATACACCATTCACTAACAACTCCCTACACATATTCAACCCCATTTTCACTCCTAATTATCACTAAACAACATTCAATCATCCAATTAATGCTTATACTTACTTGGAGAAGCTTCAAATTCTTCAATAATCTCAAGGCTCTAGCTTTCCCCTCTTTTTCCCTTCTTCTTCCTCTCTTCCATGATGCTCATCTCTCAAACAAGACAAAATCACTTCTTCTTCTAATGAACACCTTTAAAGCTTGTAAAATGGCCCTTATGCCTTAAAACTTAAAGGTTTAAGTGATCTACCAAAATTACCCCTCATGCATTCTTACTACATTTATAGTTTAATTCCATCAATTCCAACAATAATTTCTTCTAACATTGACATGCTAATTACTCCAAAATAATTAATCTAATAAGACCTCAAAATAAATTAAATCATGCTTAATAAAAAAAATTTGGGGTCCAACAGTAGGAGGTTGAATAGATAGGTTAGGTTCTGGAAGATCAAGATCATCAGGGCCAGTTAGTCTTGAAACTTGTCTTTCCAATAGGTGTAGAACATCACCAAATGAAGACACAGTTGATAAAGGTCTAATGTGCATAATGAGATGCACAAGGGACTCTACTAAAGGTCTACTGAAAGTCTTCTACCTTTTTGAAAAGAATCTTCAATAGTTTGCTGACCACACTTGCTTCCTGACGCTGTTAAAATGAAGTGGGAAACATACGTTCCAGTTTGCTAGAATGCATGGCATGCTTCATCAATGTTTCTCACTTCAGCTTCAATCTGTTCATCTATCAGATCATTTATCCTTTCATGATACATTTTCTTCTTCCCTTTATCCTCATTGCGATCAATGAAAGGTCGAGGTTGAATATCAGGCACAACCTTGATCACAATTTTCCTTGTAATTGGAAAAATAGTGTACTTCTACTTTGTCATCTGTATGGGGTATGTTTTGGTTCCTTCATCCTTCAGAACATTACATATACCTTACTCCTCCTCACTCAACATATGCATGGTACTAATATTTACCAGTATAGGTTGAAATTGTACCTTGACTGACCTTTTTGGGATTTCTCTGATTATTATTTAATTGCTACTCCTGATAGGTTGAAATTCTTCAAAAATCTTGACTTTTAATTCTTCTTTTCTTATTAGTTGAGAAGTATTGACTTGTGTCGGACTGTGTTCCACTGTCTTCTTCTTCTTCTGAACAGCAGTAGGAGTGCTCTTCTCAGTACTGATTTTCTCCTTTTTATTCTCCTTAATCAGTCTGGAAGTCTACTGAGGTTGTGGTTTTACTTTCTCAAACTCCAATTTCTTCCTAATTTCAGTCACTTTAGCCAATTTTGGTGATTCATCTCTCAAAATTGAAACTAAGGACTTGGTTGCCTGAGATGTTGTCTTCTCAGAGTTTTCACCATGAATCAACTCTTTCCTTTTCTTTTCTTCTTGTTGGCGCAAGGTTCGAACTCTAGGCGACCTTTTTGTTTGCTTCGACTTCTCTGAAAGTAACATATCCCCTTTTTTTTTTAGAGTTACTGTCTCCTTTTGTTGCATCTGGCTTCCTTCTTTAAGAGATATCATCTTTCCCATTGATTGTCTTGACGATTCCTTTTCTCCTTCTGCAGGTATCCTCTCAATAGATTGAGATTTTGGTTTTGTTGAGGGAGATTTTTTTTAACACACTCCCCCTCAATCCTGGCTTTCTTCTTAGAATTTACTTCTACTCTCTCTAGATTCTTTAAGCCCATTTTACCAATTGTTGTAGAATTGATGACACTTTCGATATTAATCTTCATCCTGTTTCCCCTATCCAGACATACTCCAGAGTCTCTAAATATCCTTGTTAGTATCATTTCGTATGGTAGAGTAGTCGAGTCTTTCTTATACTTTACCATATAATGAAAGATAAGGAATGGTAGGTTAATAGGCTGACGATTTAGTAGATGAAATAGACATTGTTCATCTAGCGTTGTTACCAAATGCCTTGACCTTATTCTCGGTAGTACACAATGAAAAACAAGTGAGTGTAATACCCTAGCCTTTGGAACAAGATTGGATGCCTTCTTCTCCCTTGGATCATTACCTCCATATAATTGCAAATTGATCTGGGTTTCCTTCACACTAGCTTGTGTCATCCATCTAGCTTTGCTTGTGAGCTTCTCTCCTTCAAATGGACACTCCGTGACCTTCTTAATCATCTTCATGGTCACAATAATCGACAAATTATCCATCGAAGATACAAGAGTATCGGCTATCAATTCCATGCTCTTTTAGAAATCATAAACTTCGTTCATGTAGATAGTCTCTTGAATTTGAAAAAAATTCCTCCATCCAATTTGCTACAATCTTCGGTTCAATATCCATGTTGTCCTGCTTCAGGGATTCAAAATTAACAAGTCTTTTGCTTGTCATGGCTGTCTCCATTTTTATAGTTAACAACGAACTAAAAACAAAGAAGTTTTTCAAAGAAGTGAAGTCAATTTGTGAGGTTGAGAGTGTGAGCAAGGAAAGTTCGAAATCCCAACAGAGTAATGAAAGGTTTTTGTTGAGGGTTCTTTAAAGGTTGATTTTCAGAATATATCATGATTGTTCTAGAATAGGTGGCGTTCTCAAGGCTATAAGAAACCTTCCCTCTAAAAATTTCTTCTAACGGACGTTATCAGTTGTAACTCATGGTTAAGGTTACCATTAACTCTTTCAACCTTTTCATCTAGGTCATGACCTGTCAGACGGTTGATTACTTAACATAACCATGTTAAGGTTTTGTCTGATTTCTCTGAATCTTTTTTCACTTCATGGCTTTGTGAAGATGTCCGCCCACTGATGGTTCGTCTCAACAAACTGAAGACTCAAGATCTTCCTCTGAACATAGTCTTGTAGAAAATGGTGTCTGACTTCGATATGTTTAACTCTCGAATGTTGTATGGGATTCTTCGATAGATTGATGGCACTTGTGTTGTCACAATAGATTGGGATTTCTTCTTCTTATACTACATAGTCTTCTAGCTGGTACTTAATCCACAACGTCTATAAATAGCAACTTGAGATTGACATATACTCGGCTTCAGCAGTTGATAGAGCAATTGTCCTTTGCCTCTTACTTGACCATGAAACTAGGTTATTGCCAAGAAAGTGACATCCTCCACTTGTACTTTTTCTATCAATCATATCTCTGGCTTAATCCGCATCATAATAGCCAATTAACCTGAAATCTTTACCTTTCTCATACATTAAGCAAAGATCAGTAGTACCTGATACATATCTCAAAATTGTTTTAACAACAATATAATGAGATTCTCTAGGATCTGCCTGAAATCTTGCACATAAACAAACACTAAACAAAATGTCAGGTCTGCTTGTTGTAAGGTAAAGTAAGGAACCCATAATCCCTCTATACAGAGTTTGATCAACGTTCTTGCCAGTTTCGTCCTTGGACAAATGGTTTGAAGGATGCATCGGAGTTGACATTAGTTTTATTTTTCCCATATCATATTTTATCAACAGTTCCTTCACATACTTCTGTTGATGAATAAAAATCTTTTCTTTGGTTTGCTTAACTTGCAACCCAAGAAAGAATTTTAATTCACCCATCATGCTCATCTCAAATTCATTTTTCATCAAATTTTCAAAATTAAACACTTTAGAGGTAGCACCAAAAATAATATCATCAACATAAATTTGAACAATAATAAAATCATTCTTCATGCACTTTCTAAATAAGGTTTTATCGACCTGACCTCTAGTGAACTTATTCTCAATAAGAAAAGAACTCAGACGATCATACCAAGCTCGAGGAGCTTGTTTCAAAGCCTTATGAAGTCTATAAACATGATCTGATTTCTTGACATCTTCAAAACCTGGAGGTTGTTCACATAAACTTCTTCATTTATAAAGTCATTTAAAAAGGCACTCTTCACGTCCATTTGAAATAGCTTTATATCGTGACAGACAACATATGCAAGCAATATCCTAATAGCTTCTAGTTTTGCTATAGGAACATAAGTCTCATTGTAGTCTATTCCTTCCTGCTGATTATAGCCTTGTGCTACTAATCTTGCTTTGTTACGACTCACTCTATCTGATTCATCTAGCTTATTCTTAAAAATCCATCTAGTTCCTATGATGGACTTCTTTGGTGGTCTGGGAACTAAGGACCAAACTTTATTCCTAGTAAACTGATTTAGCTCCTCTTGCATGGCTAAAATCCAAGCTTCGTTTTGAAGAGCTTCATCGATTTTCTTAGGCTCTATTTCAGAAATAAATGTACTATTTGCTTCTCTTCTGAATTTGGACCTAGTATGCACACCTTCTGAGGTCTCTCTTATAATCAACTCTTCTGGATGAGAACTCTTATATTTCCAATCTCTCTTAAAATCAAGAGTCTCAGGAATATCTTCAACTTTGTCTAAGGAAGTTTCTGAGGGTGATACTTCTTCATTATCAACCAAGGGTACTGAAAGGGTTTCATTATCAGGATAATCTCTCCTACTTGGTTGAGAACTATCATCAAACTTGACATGAATTGTAACATCCCGTCACCGATGGGAGTGATATTATAGTAAATTTTGGATTGGGTTATGATTGTGTACATGAACTTCGGTATGTATGCACTAGTGACAATTCCCGGCTTTTGTGTCTTTGTGAAAATATGAAATTATGTGTTAATTGAATTGGATTGATTTCTGTTTTCAGCATTAAATTACAAATTGGGTACCGATGAGATTTTTGTTACAATGACTATACCATTGACACTCCGATTAAGGACATGATTTAGGAATTCTCGTTATTGAATTTTAGAAAGATTTAGGAAAGTCAAAATAAATGAAATGGTTGAATTGGAAAATTAATGGGCATGAAAACGAGTGACTCGGAAAGAGTTGAATTTCAGATCAGTCCCTAAGAGTCGGAACTCCCGAATTGTAATAATAAAGTTATAAGAATTTGGTATGAGGGCAATTTGGGCAAGATACTTAAGAGAAAAAGGCTTAAAGTTAAAGGAAGGGGCAAAATGGACCTTTCATTATTAAAATTGGTATAAAAAGGGAAATTAGGGTTAATGAAAGAAAAGAAATGGGGAGATGCCGTGGGAGAGAAGAAGAGGAGAAAAAAAAGGATTTACGATGAAATCATGAAGGGCTCATGGAGTTTGTGAGCTAAATCAAGTAAGTTCAAGTATCCTTCATCTTGATTTGTTGATTGATTTATGTTTTGAGTGATATGGGTAAAGATTGGGTTATGTATATGTTGGTTTAGGGTTTCCGAACATGGGGTGGATTTATGATGAATTGTAAATGATATGGGTTGGATTTGAGTTGGAAAATGATGTATGAGTTTTAAATTGGAATATAGATGAATTATGTGTTGAATAGATTAGAAGACTTAGATTAAAGTGGTTGAAAGACGGATTCGGGAGGCGCGATCGGGCTCGCACGTCGCAGCGCGAAAATTTGTGCACGTCGAGGCTAAGGCGAACGTGAATGTCGCGACGGGGCCGAGCGTGCACGTCGCGATGAGGGCGAGCGCACGTCGCGACGAGGGCGAGCGTTTGGGTTTCACCGCGGTGAGCTTCTTCACGTCACGGCGAGCTACTGTTCCTGAAAGTTATGTTTGGTTTTTAATGGGTTTATATGTTTATGAAAAACAGAAGGGTTAAACAGTCTGTTAAAGTTCTCAAATTTGGATGGAAGTTTAGGGAAAAGTATGGTTTTGACATAATGGTAGTCCATATATGTTAGGCAATGATTTTCAGATTTTAGAAACAAATTGTATATATTGAGAGTCTATTGAGTTCTATTTTTGAGGAATAGTTTAACGGGAACTATTTTTATAGTTAGTTCCGGGAATGTTATGAAAGTGTATAGTACTTATCATTATATTGCTACATGTGCATTATTACTGAAATGTACAATGTGTTAAAAAATATGTGTTCTGATTTATGATAGAGGCACTTTTGGAAAGTCAGCCTCAGGCATTTCAGAGACCTCCAGGCGTTAGCATGGAAGCCAGGTGAGTGACCTAGACGGTTCTCAGAGCATTAAATGTTATAATTCATTAATTTAAATTCTCTGAAGTAAAATGATGAGACAATATTGAATGTGAACTCCGGATAGAAGGTTTGGAGTGTTGAAGTAATAGTATACAGAAACGTTATGCGAATGAGAAAGTGTAATTGTGTTTGTGATGTGAAAATCTTGAATAGATTAGAAATGACTGTGATTTACTGATCAGAGCTACAAGCTCGACTAATGAAAAAGAGCCTCGAGCTCGAAAGGGAATAGTGCATAACCAGAGGGCTCTCTTATCTCTATGACGCGTGGGAAGTAGTGCATACCTAGAGGGATCTCCTACCCCTAAAACACGTTCACTGATTAATGAGCCCTTGACGAGACAGTTTCAGAGCGAAAAGCTCAACGATTGATGAGTTAGTGCATACCTAGAGGGCTCTCCTATCTCTAAGACACGTGGGAAGTAGTGCATACCCAGAGGGCTCTTCTACCCCTAAAATGTGTTCAGTGATTAATGAGCCCTCGACGGGGCGGTTTGAGCAAAAAGCTCAACGATTGATGAGTTAGTGCATACCCAGAGGGCTCTCCTTTCTCTAAGATGCGTGGGAAGTAGTGTATACCCAGAGGGCTCTCCTACCCTTAAGACGCGTTCACTGATTAATGTGCCCTTATCGGGACAGTATAGATGCTTGGTCACCACACTGATATAAATTGATAATGGTTACAGACTACAATTATTCTGATATGTTTCATTATTGATAATGGGTACATACTACAAGTATTCTGATATGTTTGATTATTGATAATGGGTATAGACCACAATTATTCTGATATGTTTGATTATTGATAATGGGTACAGACTACAAGTATTCTGATATGTTTGATTATTGATAATGGGTACAGACCACAATTATTCTGATATGTTTGATTATTGATAATGGGTACAGACTACAATTATTCTAATATGTTTGGTTGAACGATAGGCGAAATGCCATACACTGGTGTGAAAATAGTTATTGGGTACTCCTAATTATAGAATGTATGATTGATTGTGATATGCTTAGTGTCGTATGGAATATAAGAGCTTTTAGCTCAACGTGCGAAAATGAACTTCGAGTTCATGACTGATTCAGAGTTGTAGGCTCAACATATAATGAACCCGGTATCCACTATTGGATAAGGGTCAGATATTATTGAGCCCTTCGATGGGAAAGTTTAGGCACTAGGTTATAGCCAAAAGGGATGTATGAATATAGATTTCCGTAAATGTGTAAATGGAGAATATTTGAGAAAATGTATTCAAGATAGAGATAGATCTATGGGAATTGTAAAATGATACCAAAGAGAAAGAATGAGAACATAAGTTATTATTTGATTCTGTACTTGAGTGAGCAAACCATCGATGATGGTCACTCATTGAGTTTGCAAAAACTCATCCAAAATTTGCAATTATTTTTTAGGACTTAGAAGAATACTTCGTTATGTAACGGGTGTATAGTGATCGTGGAGTGCCAGATGAGGACGGGATCAGTTGCGTCTGCATTAGAGTGAAGACTTTGCTTATACATTATTGTGTATCTTATATGAGGACCCCCGTGGTCATTTTATCTACCAGATTGATTATGTAAACTATTTTCCGTAACATACCTATATATAAGTGTATGATTGTTTCAAAACAAAATTTTTGGTACTGTGTTTTAATTGAGAGAGGTAGCATCCCATCCTCGCAGGACACGGATTTAGATATCATCATCGATGTCGGGTCTGGGTCTTACGGGAGTGGGGTGTTACATGAATGGTTTCCTCAACAATCTTAGAGGTAAGGTTGTAAACCATATAGGCTTTTGATGATAGAGAATAGCCTAGAAAAATTCCAGAATAACTCTTAGAGTCGAATTTATCCAAACTTTCCTTTGTATTCAATATAGAGCACTTGCAACCAAATGGATGGAAGTAGGATATATTGACTTTCCTACCATTCTATAACTCATATGGAGTTTTCATCAACAAAGGTCTCAAAAGTATTCTATTTTGAATATAACATGCTGTATTCACAGCTTCTGCCCAGAAGTACTTAGGAAGATTCATCTCACACAGCATAGTCCTAGCCATTTCCTGAATTGTCCTATTCTTCCTTTCAACAACTCCATTCTGTTGTGGGGTTTTAGGGTAGAGAAATTCTGGAAAATTCCATTCTCCTCATCGTATATTACGAAGTTCTCATTTTCAAACTCACCACTATGATCACTTCTAATACTAGCTATAGACATTCCTTTCTCAATCTGTAACCTTTTGGATAGGATCTTAAAACACTTAAAAGACTCATCTTTATGTGATAAAAATGAAATCCAACAAAATCTAGTGAAATCATCAACAATAACAAGACCATACCTCTTTTTTTCAAGACTCAATGTTCTAGTTGGACCAAATAAATCCATATGTAACAACTCTAGAGGTCTAGAAGAAGTTACAACATTTTTAGAAGAAAACGTTGTTTTAACTTGTTTTCCTTTTTGACAACTTTCACAAAAGAAATCCTTATTAAAACATATTTTTGGTAAACCTCTTACCAAATCATGTTTAATCAACTTGGAAATATGTTTAAAACTGATATGACCTAGCTTTTTATGCCAAATCAATTTTTCTTGATCAGTAGATATAAAACATGAAATATTTTGATTTTAAAAATCCTCCAAATTGATTTTGTAAAGATTTTTTTATCTTTTGACAGAAAAAAATATGGAGCCATCCTTGTTTTGACTTCACAAGAATTTTGATTGAATGACACTTCAAAACCGAATCACATAATTGACTAACACTAATCAAATTGTGTTTTAAGCGATAAACTAGCAAAGACATTATCAATACATGCAAAGGAATCTTTACCTATTTTACTGATTCCAATTATCTTGCCCTGCTGGTTGTCTCCAAAAGTTACCGATCCTCCCTTCTTATACTGAAAATCTAGGAACATAGACCTTCTTCCCATCATGTGTCGCGAGCATCCACTGTCTAAGTACCAATGATGCTGGCTGCTTTTTCCAAGGAAGGATATCTGCAAATGGTATTATCTGTCTCTTAGGTACCCAGATTTTCTTAGGTCCTTTAGGGTTAGTTCGTGCACAATTCATAGTATGATGATGCAATTGATGATATCCTTGATAATGAATAGCTTGATGAAAATTTTTCCTTAAGGGAGGAGAAACCTTTTTATGCTGAGAATGGTTTTTACTAAAACCTAATCTAGTTTTATCATTAGGGTGTCTGTATTTTCCTAGCATATCATTCATTTTTCTTGTACTCTCTGTAAATGTTGATAGATTAGCTGAAAGAGTATTTATTCTCTGCTTTAGCTTATTGATTTCTTGCGATCTATCTACTACAAACTTTTTCTTCATCTCATCTGCTTGTTTCTTTAGGCAGACGTTTTCCTCTTCTAATGATTGCGTGTTTTTCAAGTTTTCTACGTATTTTCTCTTAAGCAACTTATACTGCTTTAGAATTGCATCAGAATCTTCTAATAGTTCTGAGTATGCATCTTGTAATTCATTAAACTTTAAGGTTACCTCCTCGTCACTTTCTTCCTCAACCTCCAGGCAGATATTTGCTTACACCGATGCTTCTGAGTCTGTATTTGATTAAGAGGAATCTAGATTTTCCCAGGTTGCCATCATACTTTTCTAGCCTTCTCTACTTTTCTTTGATTTTTTCTTTAACAATGGACACTCGGACTTGTAATGTCCCGGTTTATTGCATTCATAGCATGTGATGGATGTTTTCTCGTTCTTTCCTTCATCTTTGCTATCCTACTTGAAGTAGGATTCTTTATTTCCTTTAGCCTTTTTCTTCCACATGCATATAATCTTTCTCGAGATAAAGGATAGTTCATCATCTTCCTCAGATGAAGTATGATCTCAGTTACTGAAATCGTCATCCTTGACTGCCTCAATCTTCAACTTTTTTTACGATGAGCTTTTCTTCCTTTGATTCTTCTGTCCAGCCTTCAATGCTATGGATTTGTCCCGTCTGGGCTTATTTTTAACATCGAGTTCAATTTCATGTATCTTTAGAGATCTAAGTAATTCATCAAGCTTCAATACGCTTAAATCCTTGGCTTCTTGTACGGCTATAACTTTTGGTCTCCATCTCTTTGGTAAGCTTCTCAAGATCTTTCTAACGTGATCTTGATTATCGTACGTTCTACCGAGAGCTTTAAGTCCATTGATGATAGTTTGAAATATTCCAAACATCTGATCAATAGACTCTCCGTCCTTCATTTTGAACAGCTCATACTGGTGTACAAGAGTGCTTATCTTGGACTCCTTTACTTGATTTGTGCCTTCATGTGAGATGGATAGTGTCCCACATCTCCTTCACAGTTTCGCATCCGTGAACTTTATCGTACTCACTTCTGCTTAGGGCACAGCTCAAGAAGAACTTGGCCTTTGAATTCATCTGGACTCTAGCTTTTTTTTCTACCGACCATCTGATTAGTGGAATGGCATTTCCTTCTTCATCTCCCGGTGTATAAGGTCCATTTTCTATTATCTCCCACAGATCGATATGAGTAGATTCAATGAAGAGTCGCATCCTGTCTTTTTAGTAATGATAGTCTTTTCCATTGAAGGCGGAGGTCTAGTTCTTGAGGCACCTTCAGCTATGTATACATGTGACTCGCCATGGATCTTTATCCACACTTTATTACGGTGGTTCTTGGACACCGAGCTCGATACCAATTTAAGTGAATCACAAGTTATTATACAATGTACAAAGTGCACAAGAAGGGGGGTTGAATTATGTATTCGAATTTTAAATACAATCCCCTTCTAAAATTTACTTTCTCAACACGATTGATAAACAATATTATGAAGTATTTATATCAGCAATAGAAACAAAAGTTAAGAGTTAAGAGTGAGAATCGACATAGCAATTTTTATACTGGTTCACCCCAAGCCGTGGGCTACGTCCAATCCTCAGAATCCCTTCTAAGATTTCACTATACTTCACAAAAGTAAAAGTATTCTTTTCACCCTGCCTCTTCAGGTCTCGTACACAAGTATTCTTTTTCTCACTTAGCCTCTCCAGGCTCTCAGCAGCTATTCTTCTTTCTTATAGAAAGATATTGCAAGCTTTGTCACAGAGAATATAGCTCTCGTGTTTTCGCACAAATATAGTATTTAGCTTTTGAATATCACTAACAAAATCACTAACTCCTTTGGTCTTCGACTTCGACTCATATTTATAGTCTTCATCTTCAACTACTTCTTGATAACTGCTTCTTTCTTCTTGATTCTTGATCTTTAAAGAAACGATTATTCAGTCGAATTCTGTAACTAACTCAAACTGATTTGATTCTTCGTCTTTGATTCCTTCGTCTTATTTTCGGCTTCGCTTCATCTCATATTGCTTCCGTCTCATTTTTCTTTCGCTTCCGTATCATTTTCCTTCTGTCTCATTTTGCTTTGGCTTCCGCTTTATTTTCCTTCCGTCTCATTTTGCTTTGACTTCCGTCTCATTTTTTTTTCCGTTTTATTTTGCTTTGGCTTCTGTCTCATTTTGTTTCCTTCTCATTTTTGCTTTGCTTCCGTCACACTTTGCTTTTGCTTCCGTCTCATTTTACTTTTTCTTCCGTTTCACTTTTCTTTTACTTCTGTCTCACTTTTCTTCAGCTTCATCATTATTTGGTTTTCATCAAAATTAATCGTAAAGTCATTTTGACTTAACAACAACTTCTATGGATACAAACATTTTATAACTTCTATATCTCCTAACTGTCATTTAACAGAAAACTGATACACCTATCTTAAACTTACTTTCTTGAAGTCCTTAAGACTAATTCTATACATTGCTTGTATGCTAAGAAACCAATTAAAGTGCTCTTATGGATTTTTGAGACATTACTTCTACACATTGACCCACCCATGGGAAGTGATGATCAAAATGTTCAACACAAATTTTACATATAGAGAAATGAGAGCATCGTGGTGGCCAATATAGCATACATGTTTGGTAATATTTGAACTTGACTACCGTAACATTGATCACACTATCTTTCATGTATGGTAAGCCCTGACCAGGACCGTGAACTTCGGGCCAATCTTGTAATATCTCATTACCTGTGGGAAGGTTACAATAGTAAATATGAGTGATTAATGAGAGCATAGAAATACATTTTCATGCTCATGCATAATATGACATACACATACATATGAATAGTAAATTTTTTTGCATATGAAAATAATTGTATATGCATTCATGAATAAGTCCGGGTATAATTGGATTGAGTTGTGACTATTGGAAATTTTTGAGAATTGAATTTATTTATATTGGAAATATTATTGATTAGTGGAATTGTGATATTTTTAATTTTGCTGAATTTTGGTAAATTTCATAAATTAAAGAGTATTTATGAAAAAGGGAACAAAATTAATGATGATTGAAGGTAGTTAGATTATAAAGATGAGAATTAAGGAATTAATTCAAAAGGAACTTGGTTAGAGTTTAGGTATTAAGAAAGTGGCAAGTGTCTTTGGCTAAGTGACTTTAGAACCTTGTAGAAAGTAAGTTATGTTATCGAGAGTTGAAAAGGTTAAGTGATATTTCTAAGTTCTTTCTTCTTCATAACTTTCTTGAATTTCCTCTTAATACACAAAATTTTTCATCAAATATCCTTCTAAATGATTTTGTGCATTTCCTTCACCAATACCAACCCCACCTTGCAAGTAGTTTCTTACGCCTTAAGAAAACCAGAAGTTGGTTAGTGTTCACGAGTGGATTACGTGATTTTGTATGAGTTTTAGGCTTGAAGATAGTTGAAGATTTTAGAATCTTTAATAAGTAAGTATTGAGAAAATCCTTTAGAGTTTTGGATTTATGAAATGAAATTGATGAATTTCTATCATCTGCATGGAAAATGGTATATATGTGTATATATTCATGAATACTATGTTGGTGGAACGAAAATTTTGATTATAGTATTAATTTATTTTTTTTATGGATTGTTAGTGATTAGGTGATGTAAAAATGTTTTTGGAGATTAGAAATAGCAATGAAATGGTGTATAAGATGAGTGTAGGAAATGAAAGTATATAAAGGTGGTGTGCTCTGTTTTTTGTTTCTTTACTATGCATATATATATAATATATATGTGTATGTTTACGTGGGTAAGTGAATGCTTTAGAGATTGATCAAGAAATGGTTTTTGAATGAAGAGTAATTGTAAAATGACGGTCTAAGATGGGAATAAGTGTATAAATGAAGGTTGAGAAGAAACTAGTGAATGTGATAAAAAGTTGGAAATGTAGTCAATGGTGTATGACAGAGCATGAAGAGTCAACTATTGATATTTGTTTTTCTTGATGGAACTTGGTTAAAATTGCATTTTAGAGGTAGTGTGAATTGTGGTGAATGAGTTTAGTGAAGTGAAGTAGATTAAAAAGTTGAGGTATTGGTTTTTGAAAAGTGGATGTTGTCTGAAAATTCTTGGAATGAACAGTGAGAGTGGAAAATTTTGATCTGAACTTCAATGAAATTTGTAGATCTTTCTTTTAGCTTTCCATTGATATAAATTTTGTAAATTTTGGAGTTTTGGATCAAAAGTTATGTAAGTTTGAAGTTGAGATGTCAGTAGAGAAGAAAAAGTGGAATTGCATCGTCTTTTGAGTTAAGTGGAAAAGCACGAATTTTGAGATCTTAGGCAAAAAAAACCGTCATGCAAAAGCACGATGGTGACTTTAGGGTATAGTGAATTTGCACCCTCGTGTTTAAGCACGATCGTGCATTTGAGATTTTCCCTTTTACTGAATAGCCTTGTTTCTTTTGACCATAAATTCTTCTTTAGACCTCCGAATGACTTGATTCTTAGACCAATGGATTCCTAATACATTTTTCTATCCCTCCACAAAAAATTGTAGCATTATGAATTGAATTGAAAAAGACTGATCGAATCAAATTAAGGGTATCGATTGGAAGAGCATGAACTGGATATTTTACTGAACATGTTCCAGTATTTTGATGATATCTTGACCTGGAGAATTCTAAATGAGCTTATTTTTAATTTGGAGTACACTATAGATATAGGCCTACAAATTTTATCATGAAGTGGAATTTTGATTATTTCTCTAAGATATTGAATTTCTGGATGGAAGTTGTGCATAGTACACTATTTTTTAAATGTGAACAACCGGATAATGTTTGAGGCCTATCTTCCAAATTACTGAACCAAATTTAGTTATTTTGGTGTCAATGGAAATATAAGACATAGAGGAACACTTTTCTAGAAGAGAGTATGATCCAATTACATCAGTTTCACTTTCTTATTGAATGTGAATAGTAGACCCAAAAGGGTGACTTGGAAAAATTCTGAAGTGAGTCAATGAGAAAGGAATGGAGATTTTAATGGTTTTAGTGAGGAATAAAAGTATAAATTATACTTAGATGAGTTTTGATATTAAAATGACTTTGTGATGAAATTAATGGTAAAATACCCAGGATTGTAATGAACATGCATTGTACATATTTCATTTCATTCATGTTCATTATTAAACACTTATGATTGTACAAATTGTGATGTATATGTATCTTGCATAAATGGGTTTTTCAGGTTAAATGTATGCATTCAGGAGTTCCCAGAATTTTAAAGAAAATGTTAATCTAGAGCGTACTATGAGTAGAAAGAGATGGTCTCATTTCATTGTTTGTTCTGTTTTGAATTTTGTATTGATTGTCTGTTAAAGTGATACTTGTATATGATTGAGATCCCCAGTCCGATGAAAAATGTGTTTTGAATGTGCATTTGCATGTAAATAAAAAGTGATACCCAACTCTAATGTTGAATGCCAGACTACAGTTCGATGATATGTGAATGTGAGTGATTGTGGATCACGCAAATGTGACTGATGCATTTCATTTCATGAATGCATGAAATATAATGACTTTTGTCACCAGAGTAGCCACCGATCAGAGATTATAGCTCAATGAGTGAAAATGAGCTTCAAGCTCAAAAGTGAATTAGAGCCTTAGGCTCAATGTTTAATGAGCCCTATGTCCCCCAAGCGGATAAGGGACAGTTATCAATAAGCCCTATATGGGATAGTTTAGGCACTCGGTCACAACAAAGTAATAAATGAAAAGTGGGTCTCATGCGCGCTATATATGCATAATATGAGTGATTAAATTGTATTGAATGTGAAGTGTGAAATGTGAAATGATGTGCATGCTGTGTTACGTGATTATGTGAGCTATTGATGATGGTCACTCATTGAGTTCACAAAATTCACACAAAATTTGCAAATATTTTTCAGGAATCAAAAGAATACCTCGTTAGGCAAATGGGAGTATACTTACTGTATGCAAGGGAAACATAAAGGTCAGGATCAGTTCACGTCTGCATTAGTGTTTTTCCTATTTTTGTATAACTTTGTATTCCACAATTTCTGTAAAATAGTGTATTCATAAATTTTTGTATAATGTGTGTACAAAGGTTTTTATGGTGGAATGTATTGACATTATGATTATGACTGCTTTGTTTTAGGAATGGGCCCTAATGATTAACAAAATTATGATGATTTGAAAAATGTTTATGGAATAAAAAGGGCCCTATTTGATGACTGATTTATGTATACTATGTTTGTAGTTTCAAAAAAAAGTATACTAAATTTTGACTGATTGAGTGCTCTAGTATGTTACCCTCACGGGACACGATCTCGGATATCACTCAGGATGTTGGGCACGTGTCTCGCGGGAGTGGGGTGTTACAAATCTGAACAGACACTTGAGCCATCATCTTCTGGAGGATGATCACTAAGTGGAATAATGCCTGGATCTCTTACACATATAATGAAGAGAAAAAGAATAACCTGAATTCACAAATCCACAACATAATCAAATAAAAAATGAATATTGAAGTATTAACAAGGAGGGTAAACTTCAAAATTCTTATTTTATTTGTGCAATTCATTTTTCCACATCCAAAATATTTGCTATTGGAAAATGATCCAGAAAAAGAGTTTTTTTATGACTTGAACCATTTGCATAGATAATACAAAGAATCACAAAACAATTCAGGCTTAACACCTTTTAGGGCCCGTTTGGTTGAGCTTTTATCAGTAGAGCTTTTGTCAGTAGAGCTTTTCTGAGAAGAGCTTTTTTTAAAAGCCAGTTGATTTGTTTGGTACATCAATTAAGCTTTTTAAAAGAGCTTTATCTGAGGTGTTTGGCAACATAAAAATAAAAAGCACTTTTATTAATTTTAACTATATTTTATTTTATAATAAAATTATTTATGCTAAATAATTTTTAAAGTATACTAAACAATATGCAAAGTACCATATTGTAGGAAAATTTAGATAACCATCTTGTAGGAAATAATTTAAAGAGATGTCTATCATTCCACTCCGCTTTAATCCTTTTTTTCAATTTATCCCCACCTTGAATATCTTGGCTTGGTATTGAAATTTTCTAACAACAACAAAATCTCCACTGCATATAACAATGAATTTAACAAGTATAAGAAAATATAAAAACATAACCAAAATGACTATGGAAGTTTATACACGTACAAAATATAAACAGGTAAGAGTTCTCATATAGCAATAGATCACAACAACTGTTCTCATAGCTACAAATGAACCAACTATTCATAAAACAAAATTTTGAGCTTACCCTAACAACAACAAAAGCTTCTTCCACTTCTTTCAGCCTCACAAGTAATTCTGCAAATTTGTTTTTAAAACTTTTTGGTCAGCCTCACAATATAAGATTCCAACAAAAGCTTTGTAGTCTTTATAAATTATCAATAGGCTCTTTAAGTTTGTCCATTCGGCATAAACTAAAATGTGAGTTATCTTATGCTAAACTAGCCAAGCCTAAAGAAAACATTCATTCTTGAAAAGTAATTAGTCGTCACCATTACAAGTCAAGACATACAAGTAACAAGCATATCTAGATAACTTAGGCACTAAGGTTAATGAAATAAGCTTAAACTCAAAGTATGAAGCTATAGACATCATGGAAACAACATGGAACTCTACATTGCCGTAAAGCTTGTGAGACAATGTTTAGCTAATGGAAATTGTTAACATAGTAAGAGAAGCACCTCTTCTTTTGCTTGCTCTTAGTGGCCTTTCTATTATTTTGGAGACTACATAACTAAAGAAATAATTGGGTATGCATTGAAAAGTTAGGAAACTACATAACTAAAAAACAATTGGGTCTACGTTGTTGAACACAGACGAAGGTCACGTCTGCGTTGAAACACGCAGAACGTATGCGTGTTTCAAACGTAGACGTTCTCTGCGTTGTTTACGCAGACTTAACGTCTACGATATTTAACAGGCACTTAGGACAAATATCAAGACGAAGAAGAAGAACTAACCTAGATGAGAGGGATTGATCCGCGGAGATGAAACAAAATAGAAGTCGGCAGCAGAAAAGACGTAAGTGACGATTGAGAGGTATTTTTGAGGTTTTTGTTTAGCATGGATTATAAACGTAAGTGACGGAAGTGAATTAAAAAATAGCTTCCTGAAAAACCTAAAAGTTGGGCTTTTTTGAAAAGCTCCAAATTTTAACTTTTCAAAAAGCTGTATTTTAGCTTTTTCAAAAGTTATTTCTACTTCAAAAGTGCTTTTGAAGTTTGTAGCCAAACACCCTTTTTTTTCTTCAGAAAATAGCTTTTCTAGTAGAAAAAAGTTCTTTTGGAGTCTCCAAAAGTTGAACCAAACAGACACTTAATTAATGTTTTATTGAATATCTCACTTCATTGGATATGAAAATCTTCTTTGCAATAACACCAATAAAGCTGCAAGACATTTCTAGGTTAGAAAAAGAGGAATAACTTGCATACAATGTGAAGACCACACAAGCAGCTGTAACAAGGTTGTCAATGGAGTCTGGGAATTCATCCACAAGATTTTGAGAAACAAAAACATAGAAAAAGATCATTGGAGTGACAATTAGAGACACCATAAGGAAGAGTGACCTCACATCTTAACCTTCATTGCTCAGTTATTGCTCTAGTGGTGGAAAGATCTGATTTGCAACTGTGTCTATAAAAAATGATTTAGTTCTTATTATGATCCTCTATGTAAACTACTTGTAATTTCCATATTTTAAATCAAAGACCTCCATGGAATTTAATTACTTGGTCACTTTACATACTTTTTGTTGGTGTAATGTGTGTATCTATAATGTTGTCTTTCATTTTAATTCACTGTACGACGTGCAAATGAAGTAAATCTTCTAAATCAGTTAGTGAATCAAACCCAAGAGTGATGGGTTAAATTTCATTACATGTTCATAAGTAACATAGTTTCCTATTTACGCAACTTGGTTATGGTACAACGGTCATACCATAGTAGTAATATATATTATACAAGTAGAAACCTTATAAAATGCCAAGTACTTGGAATCTAAACTTCAGAAGACCCAAAAAACACGTTGATTCACTATATCGAGAGAGGTTGATTAGTGGTGATCTATACAGTGCAGGAATTTCCAACTCTTGATGTCAACACTGATGTGTGTTCATCTTTCCTTCTATAAAAACAAAATCCCATTTGTTTATCGTATCGTAAAAACAGTAATAAGTAGTTTTAAAAAGAAAAACAAATTTAAAAGCTTGCCTAAGCTAGATGTAGGAAAGGTTGCATGTAAGGTAAGGGAGGTCCTGATAATGCTCTCTGTGCTTATAAAGGTGCTCGTCAGTGAACTTGGGGTAAATGGGTCACTAAGATCAGAGAACCAAACTGAGGGGCTTATCTCTAGCTTGACACTTTGACACCTTTGATGAAGTTACCATGGCCTATGACACTGTTGCTCGTAAGCTCTATAGGTCCGTAGCAAAACTCATCTTGCCTTAGTTATACCCCGTCGACCGGTTCTAACACTCCCCCTCAAACTCGACTTCGCATACCAAACTTTTTTTGCAATATGCAAAAAACTTCATTGTTCAATGGTTTTGTAAAAAATTTGTTAGTTCATCTTTTGTTCTGTAGAGCACCAATTCCACAATTTTTTTTTCACTTACTCCCGAATAAAGTGATATGACAGACTTGTTGCCAACATATATTCTTGTCGGGCCTTTTTATGCATGATCCAACTCACTTAAAATATATCTCAACCACATTGCTTGACATGAACTTGCTGTTGCGGTTAAATACTCAGCCTCACATGTTGAAAGGGAAATCGTTTGTTACTTCTTTGATGATCATGAAAATACTGTTCACCCAATATGAAAGGCATAACCAGAAGTACTTTTTCTATCATCCACATCTCCACCATAATCACTATCTGAATAACCAATTAATTTCAAATTTTAAGAATGTGTATAGAATAAACCTTGGCCAATTTTACCTTTAATATATCTCAAAATTCTTTTTGCTGCATCAAAGTGATCTTGTTTAGGCTTCTCCATATATCTGCTGACTAGCTCAACTGCATAGATAATATTTGGTCTTATGTAGGTCAGATACTTCAAACTTCCAACTAAACTCTTGAATAATGTTGGATCTATATATTTTCTGTTTGATTCAATTCTTAACTTTATGCTTGCTTTGACAGGCATGGCTATTGGCTTGCAATCTTTCATTTTTGAACCTTTTTAATACTTCATCTGCATACTTCACTTAAGAAATGAAAATTCCTTCTCCTGTTTGTTTCACTTCTACTCCAAGGAAATAGGACATTTCACCAATATCAGTCATCTCAAAGTCTTTGGTCATGGTTTTTTTGAAATCATCAAACATACTTGAATTATTTCCTGTGAAAATAATGTCGCCCACATATAAACACATGATCATGATATCTCCTTGTTTATTTTTCTTCGTGTACAATGCATTCTCATACGGGCTTTTCACAAATCCTTTATTTTGAAAGTACTCATCCATTCTTATATTCCAATCCCTCGAAGGTTGCTTCAATTGATAAATAGCTTTCTTTAGTTTGTAGACTTTGCCTTCCTGGCCTTTCTTGACATATCCAAGTGGTTTCTCAACATAAAATTTTTCTTCTAAGTAGCCATTAAGAAAAGTTAACTTCACATCTATCTGGTAAATCTTCCATTTGTTTTGTGCTGTAAGTGTTATGAGAAGTCTGATTGTATTAATTCTTGCAACTGGAGCAAATACTTCTTCATAATCAATTCCATATTTTTGTTTATAGCCTTTTGTGACTAATCTTGCCTTATATTTTTCCACCTTTTCTTCTTGATTGGTTTTTGTCTTATATATCCACTTGACTCTTATTGGTTTATGTCCTTTTGGAAGGCTAATCAATTCCTATGTATCATTTCTTTGGATGGCACCAATTTCTTCGTCCGTTGCTTTTTCCCACTTTTTGTCTTTAGTAGCTTCTTCAAATGTCACCAAATCACATGCGACCATTAGACAAAACAATGAATAGTCAAATGATTCTATTCATTTAGTAGCATCATAGAGATCACTAAGATTTCTTGTTTTAATTGGTGCTCCCCTTAAATTATTGCTGCTACTTTTACTACTTGGCGTTGACGATATCGATGCAGGTGTTGATGGCGGACTTTGTGAAGGAGAATGATCATCTTGTTGTTCTTGTAAATCCAGGTTATCGTCATCTTTATCATAAAAATCATTCCTTGAATGTTCTTTTCTTCTTTACTCCATCTCCAGTAGTCTACTTCATGAAACTCAACATCTCTTGAGATGATCACCTTCTTGGTTAAGGGGTTGTACAATTTATATGCTTTACTCCTGTTGTCGTAGCTAATGAAAATGCATTTCTCCCCTTTATCATCCAACTTCTTTCTTTTCTAGTTAGGAATATGGGCATATGCAATGCACCCAAAAATCTTGAGATGTCCGACACCTAGTTTGCTTCCGTCCCACACTTCATTAGATGTCATAAATCTAGCCCATAAATTCTTTGGTAAATGCTTTTCCTTCAATATGCTCTTCGCCATATTAAGAACTGTATGATTCTTTCTTTTAGCTACACCTTTTTGTTGTGGTGTATATCTTATTGTCAGCTGATGAATGACTCCATACTTTTTATAAAAATTCTTAAACAATTTTAAGGTGTACTCACCTCTTCTATCAAATTTGAGTATCTTCAGATATTGTCCACTTTGTTTTTCGACCATTGCTCTGAACTCTTTGAACTTATAAAGAGCCTCTGATTTTTATTTCAAAATATACACCCAACATTTTCTACTAAAATCATCAATAAAAGTTAAATATTACCTATTTCCTCTAGTTGATGGCATGTCAAATGGACCAACAATATCTGTATGGACAATCTCTCGCAACCTTCTGGCTCTCCATGATTTTCTAGTTTCAAATTGTTGTCTGTGTTGCTTTCCTTTGATGTAGGCTTCACACAACTGCTTTGGTTGATAAACTTCTAGTAATCCGTTCACAATTTTTGACTTTGGTAATAATTTTAGTTCAGTAAAACTAAGATGATCGAACCTCAAATGCCACAATTAGGATTCATCTTTGATGAATGACTTCATGCAATTTATCAACTCATTTTGTACGTCAAGTGTGAAAAGATGATTCTTCATTATTTTTACTCTTATTATCAATTCTCCCTTTTTATTCCAGATGGTGAGATATCCATTTCAATAATATGATGTATTTCTTTTCTAAGAGTTGACCGAGGTTGATGATGTTGCTTTTCTAAGTGGGCATAAAATATATATATCAAGAATATATTTCTTTTCTTCATTTTTCAAAGTAATTGTGATTTTACTTTTGCCTCTAATCAGAATCTTTGTTGAATCACCGAATGTAACTTCACTACATGTTGGGCACCCCAGCCTCGTGGTTCATGTGCCTGACATCTTAAGTGACATCTGAACGGGTGCTCGATAAGGGTGGCGAGCCCATAATAGGACAAACATCAAAACAACACCCTTCTCTTATCTCAGGACAGATTTTTGGCAAACCTCAATATGAAGTTTCAAATCTGACTTATTCAGAACATTTGTGGCTCTATCTCTTTTGTTTATTTAGAGATAAGAATCATCTCATTTGGAGATCCCATAACAAAGTTATGGCTAAAGGAGTCAAATAGGGTTTTGACCTCAATCATATTACACCTATCTTGAAGTAATTAGCATAACTGTCATTTGGGATATTAGATTAATACCATCTTAGGATGGTTTGAAATAAGACTTCGAGATCTACAATTTCCATGAAGACCTCAAAGGCAGATTCTATCGTTTGGAGGGTCAAAAATGGAGCAGACGATAACATCAGAAGAATAATGTATAGAAGGAGAAGTTTAGGGCACATAGGCAGAAAATAGACGAAGCGGAAAGAAGTTGAAAGGCAGACGAAGCAAAAAGATAGACGAAGCTGAAAGACATATGAAGCGGAAAGAAGCAGAGTCATCTTAAGACAAAGGAAAGTCAACTTAAGGCGATGCAACTCTTAAGATGAAGCGGAGTCAACTTAAGATAAAGCAGAGTCAACTTAAGATGATGCAACTCTTAAGATGAAGCATAGTCAACTTAAGACGACGCAACTCTTAAGATGAAGCGGAGTCAACTTAAGACGAAGTAAAGTCAATTTAAGACGATGCAACTCTTAAGACGAAGCGAAGTCAACTTAAGACGATGCAACTCCTAAGACGAAGCGTCTTTACAAACAATACAACTCTATAGACAATATGACGTCATCGTAGACGATATGATGTCATCAAAGATGATACGTCTTTACAGATGAGAATCTTTACAGACGATGCATCTCTTAAGATGAATGACATCATCACAGATGATACATCTTTACAGACGATGCATCTCTTAAGACGAATGACATCATCACAGATGATACCATTGTATACTCCTAAACATCTCCCCTTCTAAGGACTATAACTAACGACCTAGAAGTTTGAAAATTCTATACTATATACCATTAGAAAGCTAAAAGAGAGACCTACAACTTTCCAGAGGCACATTTTCCTATATCGACCTAGTTAGGGTGGCTTTTCCCCTAAAGCCAGAACAAAAATCCTACCCCAATGAAAACTTGAAAATTTCAATATAAAGACTTGAAATGCCATAAACAACCATAATGAATATGTATTTCATTCATGTAAAAATAAGAGTTTTATAAAGCTTTAGTGGGCATTTCAAGTCGAAAATGCATTAGTATCTTATAATCCCAAAAATACAAAAGGTACTTGAACTAAGGTTTGCTCAAATGCAACTAAATCCTTACTTTATAAGGTTGACTTCAAATACAAAATAAAAAAAATTGGAGTGATGCCTGGACCCTTGTCTACTCGATATTATGCTCATCATCTGGATGTGGGGGAGGAAAATGGGGGAGGGGCTGAGCTTAAGCTCATGGGTAAAAATTTTATAATTGGTAACTAAGGAACTAGGTCTCCTGACTCGTACCTGAAAAGCCACATTGCAAATTTTGATGAGTTTTGCAAACTCCATGAGTGAACCATCATCGATGAATTCACCGGATCATAAGCACACATCACATATTACACAAACATTCATAAACAGATACATATATGATTCAAAACTCATACAATAGAGTATAACATTCAATCATTGCCAAACAGATCATATATGAACAAATACATATGCATATGAGACTCACATTCGTTCTTATTGTTGTGACTGAATGCCTATCACATATTTATACAATTGCTAGCCCGTAGGGCTCAATCAGAACAGAATCACGAAGCATAGCTGTACGTGCGCACACATATATCACGGAGCAAAGCTCTCCGTGGAAACGCTTCATATGGGCAATTCAACTCACAACACCTTTATCTGAGCATGCATTTTATGAAATGCATCAATCAGAATATGGCATGTATCACAATCATATATTCAACAGAACTCATATTCATTGAATCTAAATCCGGCATTCAACTTTTGTTGAGGATTCACATAACATTCATAATCACGTTTAGAATTCCATAGCAAACAAAGTCACAATCAGAGCACTTCTAATACATTCCCAAATATTGATCTCCTCGAACAATTGAAGTCCGGAATTCATAATTAAATCGCAAACAATAAAACAATATTAGAAGCTTAAACAAATCAAATTAAATCAATCCTAGGAAAACATCTAGGTTGACTCACAATACGCTCCAATAAGCTATTGCCTGGATGGTCCGGCAATGTCCGATTGGCATCCGATATGCTCCTCTAAAATAGGCAAAACACATTCACAAATATCACACTTTGCACAATTGCACAAATGTTCTTTCATAAAAATATCAATGTATAGAATGTATGCACAATGCATGTTCAATGACAATTCCGGGGTGCAATAATGCGATCCTTATCAAAAATCATTTAGGAATCAAATACCTCATTAATACCATGTATTCTTACAATTGAATTGGACCAAACAATGTCAAATAATTTCATAGCTTCATTGACCACTTCAGATTTTTCCTATAGAACATATTCGGGTCAACTTTCCATACTAAATTAGATAAGGTAAATGACAAAATTAGACAAAAATTCCTTCTGTAAAGTTGTTCTCCCATTTCTTAGCTTTCTAAAGACACCAAAATAGTTTAATTTGGATCAGTATACCAAGAGATATCCTCAAAATATTCCATACGGTTCATAAGTTCCAGAAAAATTCATACCTCAACCTACAACCAAAAATTGAAACTCTTATAGACAGAATTCAAACTCCGTTTCTTCATACAAGTTGTATCCCTATGTCTCTAGTTTACAGATAATCAAGAATCACCCAAATTAGATCAGTATAGAGAAATTTATGGTCAAAATACGAAAGCATGTTTGAGCAGTCAAAGGATGGGTGCTCGTCGAGACGTGGAGAAAATATAAGGTCGCAACGAACAGCCTAAAAAATTAGTTTTCTTGGGATTTTTGCAACGTTTGCTGCGACGAGTTCAAGGGTGGTCTCCTACGTCGCGGCGAGGAAGAAAATGGATGTCGCGGGGAGGAAGAAAATGAATGCCTCGGCGAGGAAGAAAATGAACGTCGCGGCGAGGAAGAAAATGGACGTCGCGAAGAATAAACAAAATAAGCTACACGTCGCGACGTACAAATAAGATCACGTCGCGACGTCTGGTTCTGAAACTCATCTTCCCTGATTTCTTTTTCCACATTTTTCACTTCTATACCCAAAATAATCTCTAAAACTTCACTCCAATTAACTCCTAATCCAGTTCGAAACATTTACATAAGGTCAAACTCAATATTCATTCTTAAACATCAACTTTACTTCTACTGATAAACAACAGACACAATGCATGCATGCATGTATCATTTCGACTATCTCAAAACCCGAACAGAGTGTAAATGCATTCATAGATTTTCAGGCACTCTTCTGTAACTCATTTCAATTGAAACAGATCTCATTTCCTACTTTGTTGAACATATTCCTATTTCACAGATTCGATCATCTAGTTCATTCATCACCGAAACTT
Organism: Erythroxylum novogranatense; assembly: GCA_029891385.1. Taxonomy (NCBI): domain Eukaryota; kingdom Viridiplantae; phylum Streptophyta; class Magnoliopsida; order Malpighiales; family Erythroxylaceae; genus Erythroxylum; species Erythroxylum novogranatense. The sequence goes on along the minus strand of CM057226.1, from coordinate 46,453,359 downwards.
AGCTTCCAAACCTCACATGCATGCATTCATCTCCACAATAAAACATCATTTACAACAATAACTTACTTGATTTGGCTATAATATCCCGCAAGGAGAGCAGGTCAAAGCATTAAAAGTTTCAGAACTAGTGTTCGGACGGCAAGTGTTTCTTCACCGAGAAGAACATTTGCACTAGTTCAATTTTAACTCCAAGCATCCGTACACTTTGCATGCCTTGCAAGTGTCCTAACTCTATAAAGCTATATGTAACAATCAAATAACCATTTGACACCATTAGTTTGCCATATGTCAACTGCCTATAATAGCCACTTGTCCCAATTATATGTTGCCACATGTCACTATATAATTGGCCCATAAATCAATATTCTCACCAAATTCACAAAATTCACTAAAAATTCCAAAATGTCTTAAATAAAACCAAAATCACCAAAACACTTTTTAATCACAATTAATAATTCAATTGTACCCGAAATGTCAAGGAATGCACAATCATAGAAATGTGCAAAAATGTGCATGTCACAATTAATAATGCATGATGTGCATTTTTCCTAATTTCTCACAAATTTCTCATAATTCACAATTCTAGCCCTAACATGGATAACGGGATGTTACAACTCGCCCCTCCTAACAAAAATTTTGTCCTCGAAATTCTTACCTAAATGATCAAATAGGTAGGGGTACTGATCCCTCATGTGCTCCTCCGTTTCCCATTTGGCTTCTTCACTCGAATGATTCTTCCAAAGGACTTTCACCATTGGGATCACTCGGTTCCTCAATTGCTTATTCTGATAGCCAATTATCTTCACAGGTTCCTCAACATAACTCAGATTACTAGAGACTTCAATCTCCTAAGTCGGGATCACATGAGTTGGATCCGACCGATATCGCCTAAACATACTCATATGGAACACATTATGAATCTGAGCCATTTCCGAAGGTAGGGCTAACCTATAAGCCAATCGTCCAATTCTCTCAATGATCTCAAATTGACCAACATACCTCGGACTTAACTTACCCTTCTTGCCAAATCTCAAGACACCTCGCCAAGGTGATACTCTCAGAAATACCTTGTCACCAACCTGATAGTCCATATCTCGCCTGTGTTGATCCACATAGCTTTTCTATCTATCTTGTGCCATTTTAATTCTGCTACGGATCAATTTCACCTTATCAACTGTATCTTGAATCAATTCTGGGCCCTCGATAATTCGTAGACCCTCTTCATCCCAATATATAGGCGACGACACTTTTCGCCGCATAACGCCTCATATGGAGCCATACCAATATCGCTGTGATCTCGATTATTGTGGCGTAATTCAATCAAAGTTATATACTTATCCCATGCTCCCTGAAACTCCAAAACACAAGCTCTGAGCATATCCTCGACAGTCTTGATCGTTCTCTCCCTCTGACCATCTGTTTGAGGATGAAAGGTTGTACTAAAACTCAGCTTGGTACCCAAAGTTGTCTGTAGTATATTTAAATATGTATACCTTAGAATATGTTTTGTATCCCTTTGTTCACTTATTTCCTTATGCATGCTTGTGTTAAACCCTTTAGCTCTTTGGACTCACCTTAAACCTTACCACATTACAACCTGAACCAAGTCCTTTTGATCTATTTATGTATGTAATCACTGTAGAGGAGAATTGGTGTATTAACAAGCCTATGGTAGTGTAGTTTCCTATAGGGAGCTTGAGCAAAACCATAACCATCAAACACTTGAGAGAAATGAGTGAAATTGTGAGGAAGATTCATTTTGTGTTTATACTTATCTTAAAGTGATGGCGCCATAAATTGAGTTTGCATATGTACATTAATGAAAAGTAGTCATAATATGTGTAATAGCTTGATACTTGAGTTGGCTAAACTTTGAGGGATTGCATGTTTGATTTTTGTGAAAAATGAAGTGATATAATTGATTGGTTGTGTTTGATTTTGCTTAACGATGAACAAATACTTAAGTGTGGGGAAGTGGATAATTGTGCATTCGTATGTATTTTTCTAAGTATTGGGCATTTGTTTCTTGCATGATAGGTTGGTATTATTGTGTTTTAGGACTTGTTTTGTGTGTTTTTGTTTAGTTTGATATTCATGGTTGTTCTTCTATGTTTGATATTGGTTTAGGGTAGGAATTGATCATTTTGGTCTAGGAATGGAGGGTGGACACCTTTGTGATTGAGCTAGGGACCAAGAGAAGAGAAAAGAAGTGGAGCTACTGAAAAACAAAAACGTACGACCATGGAAAAGGACATGTTTTCTACGATCATGGGAAATTTATGGAGAAAGTTTCTGTCAAGATAACCCATGATTATGAGAAACACAAGTATAATTCCTATGATCATGGGAATTGGAAGTCGAAGATGTTGGAGTTATGTAAATATAGTGCCCTGGAAAGCAAGTATATTTACATGTAACTTTATCTTCTTGATTCTGATGCTTTGTAATGAAAATATTTATTATTAATAAAACAAAAGAGTTTGGTTTTATCTGTATAAGCATTATATATCTGGTCATAAGGTACCAAGATTCATTTGTAAGTAATATACATATACATAGAGATGTATGGAAAACATGTATATTATTAGAATCAATTAATTGATTCACAGTTGAATAATCAAGTTGGTCGTTTGATTATGGTTTAGATCAGTAGTGTTGCGATTTATCTCCATATAAGTAAAGGAGTTTACTTAAAGGGAATGATGAGTTTCATATCATGATAGTAGTAGACTATCGATAATGGCACTATTAAATGAATTGAATCAAGTATGTTTTCAAGAATAAAGTGGGCGTTACTTTAATCTTAAAACATACAACTTAAGCATTCGCTATTATGAACCACAATCTTAATGAGTGGTGAACTCATATATGTTTCATTATAATTCTTGATATGATCGAATGGATTTTATAAGGTATTAATCCGGTGTCGCATGTTGGAATTATTAATTGAAACATGTATCGTGAACATTCACTCAAATAAAGAGTTTATAGTGTTATCATCTCTTCTAGATGTTTTAAGGAGATTTGGTGATTAAGCTGCGCCGAGAGTTTGATGGACTAGCTACCCATCAAGTCTTAACACTAAGATGAGATCTTATGTGTTAATCACCATATAAAGTAAAATGAGAGATCTAGAAGGAAAAACCAACATAAGGGCAAAACGGTAATTTTACCCTTTGTTGTGCGGATGGCTATAATAAGGATCTAAATAGGGTTTGCAATTGGACATATTCTCATAATATTTAATAATTCAAGAGTTCAACTAATTGTCTTTAGTGGAATGACATTTAGTTAATAAGCTAGAATTAATTCCAATGAGATTGAATTATTTCTGGGCTTATTGGAGCTTGAATTATCAAAGTCCAATAAGATTCCCCACTTGACTTTAAGGAAGGTTATCAAGCTAAGTAAGAAATAGTTTGGAGGCTTTAGAAGTCCATAATTGAATGATGGGCTTATACTAATTAATGGTTAATTAGAAGCCCATATGTGTAACATCCCCTCTCCTATAGGAAGGGTATTTTGGTAATTAGGACAGGTTCGGGATATTAAATTATATCTCGGCATGCACATACAGCATATAGCCTCAATAATTACTGATTGGTTGTACATGCACATAGTATACATGCATTCATGACATTTTAAACTAAGGTTGAAATTGAACTTCTTTATGAAATTAATGGGATAATTGAGTTTAAAAAAATTATTTGAATTGCACCATAAATTGTTTTACATTTTTAGAGATTTTTAGGAATTTTTCTGGATTTTTCCGGAGACAATTCCTGCATCGAAAAAAATCGCCAATTAGCGTAACGATTCGATTCTCAGTAGCAAAAATCGCTACCAATGGCACCGTAATATTGGGTATATTATTTTGGGACTGTAAATAGGGTCCTTTGGAGTTAAATGGAGTAACATTTTGGATTGGATTAAACAAATATACTTTGACTTTTCTTATAATAATAATCCAATCAAAATTGCCATTGAAAAAGTTACATTAAATGCTCCTCCTCATGCTCTTTCGGATATGTATGTTGTTTTAAAGGAAAGGGATAAATTGTTAGGCTTTTCTTATACCCATCCGAAAACACAAACACAAAACAAACTCTTCTTTAAAACAATCAAAAATTTTTTCTCCTTCTCTCATCTTCCTTGTAACTTCAAGCTATTATTTCTTACTGTCATCAAAGCTAGATGATGAGTATTGTGTATACTTGAGAAGGAAAGGGAGGTTGGTATTTTGGTGTGGAAGTTAGAAGTGGTTATTGAAGCTTTGAAAGGAGGTTCTAAATTAGGTAAGTTTTCATTTAAGTTTTGATCTTTAAATGGTGTATTTACATGGAATTAAATGTCATGATAGTGAGGGGTGATTAATAAGAGGTTTAGGGCATGTATTAGGTTCATGTAGGCATTAAAGTAATGACTAATATGGTTGGAAGAAATGGGTTTAAGGCTAGGTGATGTTGAGTGGAAAGTAGTGATATGGTTAGATTTTGAATTAAATAAGGATAATTATTTGAGTATTTGAATTGAGGAATTTAATGCTGCCAATTTTTCAGTGTTAGCCCTAGTATATGTATGACTGTATTAATATTTAATTTGTATTTATTTGGATGTCTAGTGATGTGAAAAAGGCATTGGAAATGTTAGAACTAAGGTTAACATTAAATCTGGAAAGTTAGAGTTGAAATTGATGTTACTGATTTATTCATAACTTATTGTGTAGAAATTTGAATGAGGTAAGGTTAGTGGCCACTGAAACTTTGGGATGTTGGCTTCAATTTAGTGTGAAATAGGTGTTGTTAAATTTCAATGATAGAAGGGTGAATTTTTTAATGGAAAGTTACTGTTCCATTGCCTGTAAACAGTAACCGCAACCATGACATCTGAGTTTTGTTGATTTTTATGAATTAATTGAGATGGAATTAGGGACAATGGTCTTCATGGAAGTTGTGGCATATTGAATTATATTTCCATTGATACTGATCTTGCTATTTTTATAATTTTATATTGGGAGATATGAATTGATTACTAATGACTGGTTTTGAGCATTTTGGATGAAACCTAGTCTAAGTGTGAGTTTGTGAGTTTTCGGATTGGAGGCAATTTTAACATTTTATGTGGACTGAATTGGTGTGAGTGAGCTTCTGAAGAATTGTAGAGGAAGAGATTACCTTGAAATTGATATTTGTTGTGTAATTTTTAGAAGTCAGAATTGGGAGTTATGATTTTTCAAAAATGAACCCTACATTAGGTTAAGAATGGCTGATCATAACAGTAGCTTCCATAACAGTTTTGAAATTGATAGAGATCGAATTGGATGATGAGTGCTTCATGAAAATTTAAGTTTATGATGTTATCTTTACAGGGATATAAAGTTCTGATTTTACTGACTTGTATACAGGCAGTTATGGTTGTTATAAGGTTACTGCCCAAATTGTAGGATTTTAGGGACAGTAACATTAGATGAATTAATTGACTTGTTTAGCAATATAATTTGATGTCGGATTGTTCATGAAAGTTGTTTAGGACATTGTGAACTTATTGACCATATTTTGGTGGTAATTTATTACTGAAGAATCAGTGAGTTATGAAATTGCCAATGTACTTCCCTGTGTTAATGGGAATTGAGTAGGCAGAAGGTTTGATGGGATATTTGACACCCTTAGGGTTGGAATTGATTTTTATGGTCTTCTTGAGAATTGTAGAGCTTTTCATAAGCTTTCCAACAAGGTATAGTTTGCATTTTTCAGAAATGTGTAGAAAGAGTTATGGGTGTTGGAAGTTTGGTTGGAAATCAGAAAAAAGGGGGGAAATAAGGGTTATTTATAAAAATATAAATTGTTGAGTTTTGGTTTCTTTCGTGAATAACTTTTCCGTCCGATGTCCGATTGACCTGATTCCAGAGGCATCGGATTCGTTGAATATTTAATTTCATTTTATCAGAAAACGGGAATTTTAGACGGAATTTGACGTAGCCCCTATTGATTGGAACATGTGAACCATTGTTTTATTTAATTGGGGACCTATAGAGGTCCGATTGACGCACCGTCAGCGCCTAAAGATTTTTATTTTTTGATAGAATTTTATTATGGAAAAATATTGGATTAGGGCCGGGATTGCCATGAACATGCATTATACACATTTTCTTGATTTCATGTGCATTATTTAGTCATTTCAAGTATACTGATGGTAATGGCTATTCATTTAATGTGCTATAGAGGCTCAAGTGGACCGTCGTTCCACGGACTTGGCGAGACTTAGCGACACTAAGCGTGGAAGTTATTAGGTGAGTAACCTAGTTGGTTATTCCAATCTATGTGTTAACTGTGGTTTGATTGCCTACGGGAATACATGAATTATTGTTGTAAATTGATTGCCTACGGGATTACGTGGATTAAGGCGTGAATTGGCGCCCTACGGGATTATGTGGTTATATATGGCCCAATTGGTCGTGAAATAAGCATTAGGCAAGCTGTTAATTGGATTGTATGATTATATTGTGTATTTGGACCATGTATTACCATGTTTGTCGATATGGGACATGTGCATTCATGCACAATCGCATCACTCGTTAAAAAGAAAATTGTGAACCGAGACGTCACTTTATCGAACCGAGCCTAGAGCTCGATATCTGAACGAACCTCGAGCTCGACGGAGATAATTCTCCCAGACGCGTCTATCTTGATCATCATTATGCGCGGTCACAATAATGAAATGAGCTGGAAAAGAGTCACATGTGCATTGCATATTGGATGAATATTTGGAAATGTTTTGGTGGTTCTTTATACACCGCTACGTGATCGTATCTTTGTATAAGTGTCTTGTGATTGTTTCAAATCGTGTGTCTTGTATAATTATTGAATGAGTATCGTATCATGCTTATGTGATGCATGAATTGGGAGAACCATCGATGATGGTTTCTCATTGAGTTTATAAACTCATCCAAAATTGCAATTATTTTTCGAGCATAAGCATAGGCAGATAGCTCCTCAGATCAGAGAGTCAGTATCACGTGGATTGGCGATAGAAACAATGTCTCAAAGGTCGGTCATTTGGGCTTTCTTTTGGAGACTTATAGTTAGATCTGTTTCTTATGCAAGACAAGATGATACTTAATGTGCGATGTTTGGGTCATGTAAATTAAAAAAATCTTGTGATTGTAAATTCTTGAGTTTTAAGTGAATAAACGGAATCCAATTTGGTTTTAAAAGTAATCAATTTCTTATTACCGTCTTATGATTGTGATGCCATGAGGAGTGTAGCGGTTGTTGTCGATAATGGTCTCTTGTCGTGGGATATTTATCGGAATGACCTACAGGCGTTCGGTGGATACCCTATGGTAAGTGGGGCGCTACATTAGGTGGTATCGAGCATGGTTTGGCATCTTTGGGAATAGTAACAATGTAGGTATGAATCGGATGGGCTGTTGAAACTAATCGTAATTCTTGTTTTGTTTTAGGTCTTCGCATTAGGTGATCAGTTGAGCGACCGGTGACCAAGGATCGGTGGGAGCAAGTAGGAGTCTTCTATGCCTCGTCTTGAGGATCGCCTCCTCGAGTTCCCGAGAGACGAGAGAGGAGGTATGATTCTCGCGCTTGTGGGGGTATGAATTTTATGGCAAGTCTGAGACCACCGAGGCTGAGGGATGGTTGGAGAGGACGGAGAGAGTCTTCGACCAGATGGACTGCGAACCTGATGAGAGGTTCGATTATCTTGTATATCATTGCGAGGCCCCGATATATAAGTGGTGGAAGACTGTGCCAGGCAGTACCACCAGGCCTTGCTTACTGTCATGGGCTGAGTTTCTGAGGGCCTTCAGGGATAATTATATTCCCAAGGTCTACCTTGATATGAAGATGCAGGAGTTTCTGGAACTGAAGCAGGGACGGATGTCGGTGGCAGAATATGAGGTGAAATTTAATGAGCTGATAGATTATGCCACTGTGATGATCCCGACTGAGGCTGATAAGTGCCGGAGGTTCGAGAATGGCCTCAATACTGAGATTCATACCAGGTTGGCTCGGTCGGACTTGGGTACATTTATTGAGTTGAGAGCTGCTGCCGTTAGAGTGGAGCAGCTGATGAGACAGAGGCAGGCTGAGATTGGGTCCTGGGGTAAGCGGCCTAGTGATAGTCAGGGCAGCTCTGGCAGGAGCTTGAGTAAGCGCCAGGGCAGGACTTTCAGGTCTCCGGGAGGTTCGAGACAGTCTGGTTTTGGGCAGAGGGGAGATTTGGACCGACTGGTAGTGGTAGTGGCAGGGGCTCTGGACAGATTTCCCCAGTGTGCCCACATTGTGAGAGGAGACACAGTGGGGAGTGTTGGTGGCTTATTGGAGCCTGCTTGAGATGCGGCTCGACGGAGCATCAGGTTAGGGATTGCCCTGATACATTGAGAGTTCAACTTCTTTGGTAGTGGGACGAGTCGGGAGTAGTAATCTGCATGTCTGTGAGTAAGTGGGTGGATCCGGACAGAGGGCGAGGTAGAGGCCGTGGTAGAGGTGAGGGTCCTTTGTGAGGACTGAGGTGGAGCACCACCACAGCCCCAAAGTAGAGTTTACGCCATGACGCGGCAGGAGGCCCAGGATTCCCCTGATGTTGTAGTTGGTATGCTTCTCCTTTCTGATATTGAGGCATTTGCTCTGCTGGATCCTGGATCCACACATTCCTTTATTGCACCTCATATGACATGTAGCTTGCATGGGGATAGGGAGATGCTACAGTATGAGCTAGAGGTGAGTACATCTCTAGGTACTACTACTGCATTAAGAGAGGTCTGTAGGGGATGCTCGATCCAGATTGATCAAGCAGTGTTGAGGGAAGACCTTATAGTATTGCCGCTGAGAGAGATCGATGTGATTCTGGAGATGGACTGGCTGACGGCCCATAGGGCTATCATGGACTGCTATACCAAGGAGGTTGTGTTGAGTCTCTGGTCACCTAGAGCGATGTTCGAGAGAGTTAGTCGAGCGATGCCAGCCGGATGATCTCTTTCCTTAGTGCCCTGAGATTGATGCAGGGAGGTTGTGAGGCATATCTGGCTCATGTGGTTGACACTAGAGTTAAGCAGAGGCTTCAGGATATTCCCGTAGTAAGGGAATTTTCAGATGTGTTTCCTGACAAGTTACCGGGTTTGCCACCGGATCGGGAGACGAAGTTTACTATTGACCTCGTTCCAGGTACTGCTCCTATATCTATACCTCCATATAGGATGGCACCTGTGGAACTAAGGGAGCTGAAGGCTCAGTTGCAGGAGTTGTTGGAGAAGGGGTTTATTAGACCCAGTGTCTCACCATAGGGAGCTCCAGTTTTGTTTGTGAAGAAAAAGGATGGGACTTTGAGGCTGTGCATCGATTATAGGCAGCTGAATCGGGTGACAGTAAAGAATAAGTACCCACTGCCTAGGATTGATGACTTGTTTGATCAGTTGCAGGGAGCTCAGGTATTCACTAAGTTAAATCTGCGATCTGGTTACTATCAGTTGAAGATTGCAGAGGCTGATGTGCCTAAGAGTGCATTCAGGAGCAGGTATGGGTATTTCGAGTTTCTAGTGATGCCGTTTGGGTTGACTAATGCCCCGGCAGCTTTCATGGCCTTGATGAATAAGGTATTTCAGCCCTACCTGGATCAGTTTGTTATTGTTTTCATTGATGACATTTTGGTGTATTCGAGGGATAGACAGGAGTATAGTGAGCATTTGAGGATGGTGTTTCAGACGATGAGGGAGAGACAGTTGTACGCCAAGTTCAGCAAGTGTGAATTTTGGCTGGATCAGGTGATCTTTTTGGGGCATATAGTGACTGGAGAGGGTATTCAGGTGGATCCGAGTAAGGTTGAGGCAGTGCTGAAGTGGGAAGCTCCTAGGAATGTGCCGGAGATTCGGAGTTTTCTCGGATTGGCTGGTTATTACCGGAGGTTTGTCGAGGGGTTCTCATTGATCTCAGCCCCTCTGACAAAACTTCTGAGGAAGAATGTGCCATTCAGATGGACCGAGGAGTGTCAGAAGAGTTTTGAGGAGTTGAAACATCGGTTGACTACTGCACCGGTGTTGGCTATTCCATCTGGGACTGGAGGATTTGAGGTGTACAGCGATGCATCGCATCAGGGATTGGGATGTGTTCTGATGCAGCATGGTAGGGTCATTGCCTATGCCTCGAGACAGTTGAGGTCTCATGAGGTAAATTATCCTGTTCATGATTTAGAGCTAGCAGCAGTTGTATTTGCACTGAAGATTTGGAGGCATTACCTGTATGGTGAGACCTTTCAAATCTTTACTGACCATAAGAGTTTGAGATACCTACTGAGCCAGAGAGAGTTGAATTTGAGACAGAGGAGGTGGCTGGAGTTGTTGAAGGATTACGATTGTACTATCGAGTATCACCCAGGGAAAGCCAATGTGGTGGCAGATGCTCTGAGTAGGAAGTCACACACTAGTAATCTGGCTCGATTCAAAGCTATGAGGTTGCCTAATTTGATTCAATTGAGGACTTTGAATGTGCGATGAACTGGAGCAGGATGGAGTATTATTGGCTACATTGAGATTGAGACCGATGCTACTGGACAGGATTAGAGAGTTCAGGATAAGGATCCTGTTATGGTGAGACTGATTGAGAAAGTGAAAGCTGATTCGAGATCTGAGTTTGATGTGAGAGATGAGACTCTATGGATAGGGAAGAGGCTTTGTGTACGATGTGGATGATCTCGAGGCGAGAGATCTTGGAGGAGGCTCACATGGCCACATATGCTATGCATCCGTACTACCAAGATGTATAACACCCTTAAGCAACATTTCGGTGGCCGGTATGAAGAAGCGTGTAATGAGTTTGTGTCAGGTGTTTGACGTGCCCGCAAGTTAAGGTGAACACCAAGCTCCGAGAGGGAAGCTTCATTCGTTGCCCATTCGGAGTGGAAATGGGAACGGATCACCATGGATTTCATTATGGGGTTGCCTAGACGCCGAGGCAAAGATGATGCTATCTGGGTCATAGTGGACCGGTTGATAAATCGGCCCATTTCTTACCAAGATGAGGAGAATAATACCATGGATCGTTGGCCCGTAAGTATGTGGCGAGATAGTGAGATTGCATGGGGTCCCGGTGTCGATAGTATCCGATGAGGATCCCAGATTTACTTCGAGGTTCCGCAGAGTTCTGATCGGCTATGGGTACTAAGCTGAATTTCAAGACAAAGATTTCATCCTCGACGGATGGGCGAGTGAGAGGACGATTAAGACCGTTGAGGATATATTTCGGCTTGTGTATTGGAGTTCGAGGAGCATGGGATCGAGATCAGCCCCGATTGAGTTTGCATACAACAATCATTATCATAGTAGCATCGGATGGCTCCATATGAGGAATTGTATGGGCGACAGTGTAGATCGCCTCTGTATTGGGATGAAGAGGTGAGAGGATGATTGAGGTCCCGGTGATTCAGGATCTGCTGATAAGGTGAGATCGATTGAGTCGCATCAAGGCGGCTCGGGATAGACAGAAGAGCTATGTGGATCAAGATAGGAGGGACATTGAGTATAATGTGGGCGACAGAGTATTCTTACGGTGTCACCATGGCGTGGTGTCGAGATTTGGGAGAAAGGGTAAGTTAAGCCCTAAGTACATTGGTCCATATGCGATCACCGAGAGGATCGGACCTTTGGCCCTGAGCTAGCTTTACCGAGTGAGATGTCTCGCCATATGACGCCTTTCATGTGAGTATGCTTGCAGATATCGGTCGGATCCGACACATGTGATACTGGCTCGGGAGATTGAGGTCTCTAGTATGTCGAGTTATGTGGAGGAGCCGATTGATTATCGGGTCTCGGGTGAAACAACCGAGGAATAAGAGTATTCCATCGTGAAGGTTCTCTGGCGGAACCATTCGATCGAGGAGGCTACAGGAGACCGAGGAGCATATGAGGAGACAGTATCCTCACCTTTTCGATCAATCAGGTAAGAATTTCGAGGACGAAATTTTTGTTAGGAGGGGAGAATTGTAACATCCCCTCTCCCATAGGAAGGGTATTTTGGTAATTAGGACAGGTTCGGGATATTAAATTATATCTCGGCATGCACATACAACATATAGCCTCAATAATTACTGATTGGTTGTACATGCACATAGTATACATGCATTCATGACATTTTCCGGCTTAAGGTTGAAATTGAACTTCTTTATGAAATTAATGGGATAATTGAGTTTAAAAAAATTATTTGGATTGCACCATAAATTGTTTTACATTTTTAGGGATTTTTAGAAATTTTTCTGGATTTTTCCGGAGACAATTCCAGGACAGGAAAAAAATCGCCAATTGGCGAACCGGTCGATTCTCGGTAGCAAAAATCGCTACCCAATGGCACTGTAATATTGGGTATATTATTTTGGGACTGTAAGTAGGGTCACTGGAGTTAAATGGAGTAACATTTTGGACTGGATTGAACAAATATACTTTGACTTTTCTTATAATAATAATCCAATCAAAAATTGCCATTGAAAAAGTTACATTAAATGCTCCTCCTCATGCTCTTTCGGATATGTATGTTGTTTTAAAGGAAAGGGATAAATTGTTAGGCTTTTCTTATACCCATCCAAAAACACAAACACAAAACAAACTCTTCTTTAAAACCATCGAAATTTTTTTCTCCTTCTCTCATCTTCCTTGTAACTTCAAGCTATTATTTCTTACTCTCATCAAAGCTAGATGATGAGTATTGTGTATACTTGAGAAGGAAAGGGAGGTTGGTATTTTGGTGTGGAAGTTAGAAGTGGTTATTGAAGCTTTGAAAGGAGGTTCTAAATTAGGTAAGTTTTCATTTAAGTTTTGATCTTTAAATGGTGTATTTACATGGAATTAAATGCCATGATAGTGATTAATAAGAGGTTTAGGGCATGTATTAGGTTCATGTAGGCATTAAAGTAATGACTAATATGGTTGGAAGAAATGGGTTTAAGGCTAGGTGATGTTGAGTGGAAAGTAGTGATATGGTTAGATTTTGAATTGAATAAGGATAATTATTTGAGTATTTGAATTGAGGAATTTAATGCTGCCAATTTTTCAGTGTTAGCCCTAGCATATGTATGACTGTATTAATATTTAATTTGTATTTATTTGGATGTCTAGTGATGTGAAAAAGGCATTGGAAATGTTAGAACTAAGGTTAACATTAAATCTGGAAAGTTAGAGTTGAAATTGATGTTACTGATTTATTCATAACTTATTGTATAGAAATGTAAATGAGGTAAGGTTAGTGGCCACTGAAACTTTGGGATGTTGGCTTCAATTTAGTGTGAAATAGGTGTTGTTAAATTTCAATGATAGAAGGGTGAATTTTTGAATGGAAAGTTACTGTTCCATTGCCTGTGAACAGTAACCGCAACCATGACATCTGAGTTTTGTTGATTTTTATGAATTAATTGAGATGGAATTAGGAACAATGGTCTTCATGGAAGTTGTGGCATATTGAATTATCTTTCCATTGCTACTGATATTTCTATTTTTAGAATTTTATATTGGGAAATATGAATTGATTACTAATGACTGGTTTTGAGCATTTTGGATGAAACCTAGTCTAAGTGTGAGTTTGTGAGTTTTCGGATTGGAGGAAATTTTAACATTTTATGTGGACTGAATTGGTGTGAGTGAGCTTCTGAAGAATTGTAGAGGAAGAGATTACCTTGAAATTTATATTTGGTGTGTAATTTTTAGAAGTCAGAATTGGGAGTTATGATTTTTCAAAAATGAACTCTACATGAGGTTAAGAATGGCTGATCATAACAGTAGCTTCCATAACAGTTTTGAAATTAATAGAGATTGAATTGGATGATGAGTGCTTCATGAAAATTTAAGTTTATGATGTTATCTTTACAGGGATATAAAGTTCTGATTTTACTGACTTGTATACAGGGAGTTATGGTTGTTATAAGGTTACTGCCCAAATTGTAGGATTTTAGGGACAGTAACATTAGATGAATTAATTGACTTGTTTAGCAATATAATTTGATGTTGGATTGTTCATGAAAGTTGTTTAGGACATTGTGAACTTATTGACCATATTTTGGTGGTAATTTATTACTGAAGAATCAGTGAGTTATGAAATTGCCAATGTACTTCCCTGTGTTAATGGGAATTGAGTAGGCAGAAGGTTTGATGGGATATTTGACACCTTTAGGGTTGGAATTGATTTTTATGGTCTTCTTGAGAATTGTAGAGCTTTTCATAAGCTTTCCAACAAGGTATAGTTTGCATTTTCAGAAATGTGTAGAAAGAGTTATGGGTGTTGGAAGTTTGGTTGGAAATCAGAAAAAGGGGAAATAAGGGTTATTTATAAAAATATAAATTGTTGAGTTTTGGTTTCTTTCGTGAATAACTTTTCCGTCCGATGTCCGATTGACTTGATTCCAAAGGCATCGGATTCGTTGAATATTTAATTTCATTTTATCAGAAAACGGAATTTGACGAGCCCTATTGATTTTAACATGTGAACCATTGTTTTATTTAATTGGGGACCTATAGAGGTCCGATTGGCGCACCGTCGACCTATAGATTTCTAATTTTTATAGAATTTTATTATGGGAAAATATTGATTAGGGTCGGATTGCCATGAACATGCATTATACACATTTTACTGATTTCATGTGCATTATTTAGTCATTTCAAGTATACCGATGGTAATGGCTATTCATTTAATGTGTTATAGAGGCTCAAGTGGACCGTCGTTCCACGGACTTGGCAGAGACTTCCCGGCACTAGCGTGGAAGTTATTAGGTGAGTAACCTAGTTGGTTATTCCAATCTATGTGTTAACTGTGGTTTGATTGCCCTACGGGGAATACATGAATTATTGTTGTAAATTGATTACCCTACGGGGATTACGTGGATTAAGACTGTGAATTGACTACCCTACGGGGATTATGTGGTTATATATAGCCCAATTGACTGTGAAATAAGCATTAGGCAACTGTTAATTGGATTGTATGATTATATTGTGTATTTGAACTGTGTATTACCATGTTTGCTGATATGGGACATGTGCATTCATGCACAACTGCATCACACTGTTAAAAGGAAAATTGTGAATCGAGACGCCACTGTACTGAACCGAGCCTAGAGCTCGATATACTGAACCGAGCCTCGAGCTCGACGGGAGATAATTCTCCCCAGACACGTCTATACTGATCACTGTTATGCGCTCGGTAACAATCTCGAAATGAATCGAAAAAGTCACATGTGCATTGCATATCGGATCAATATTTGGAAATGTTTTGATCGGTTCTTTATACACCGCTCGTGATCGATATCGTATAAGTGTACTGTGATTGTTTCAAATCGTGTGTCTTGTATAATTATTGAATGAGTACTGTATCATGCTTATGTGATGCATGAATTGGGAGAACCATCGATGATGGTTTCTCATTGAGTTCGCAAACTCATCCAAAATTGCAATTATTTTTCAGGCATAAGCATAGACAGATAGCTCCCTCAGGACTGTAGAGTCGTATACTGTGGATTGGCGATAGAAGCAATGGCTCAAAGGTCGGTCAGCTGGGCTTTCTTTTGGAGACTTATAGTTAGATCTGTTTCTTGTACAGTACAGTATGATACTTAATGTGCAGTGTTTGGGTCATGTGTAAATTAAAAAGTACTGACAGTTGTAAATTACTGAGTTTTAAGTGAATGAAACGGAATCCAATTTGGTTTTAAAAAGTAGTCAATTTCTTATTACTGTCTTATGATTGTGATGCCATGAGGAGTGTAGCGGTTGTTGTCAGTAGTGGTCTCTTGTCGTGGGATATTTATCGGAATGACCTACGGGCGTTCCGGTGGATACCCTATGGTAAGGGGGCGCTACAATATGTTCATTTAGAAATGAGCTTGTTTTGGTTTAATGCAATTGATTAGATTAATTATATTAAAACAATTTTTTTAAAATGGAGAAGAAGCAATTTCGAAATTGTGTTAGGTTAGATGTGTAACCACACATTTGACATTAAAATACTAAATAAAGATGGTCTTTATTATGGTTCATCATTATTAAATGGAGTTATGAACTTACCATTAAATGGTTTAATGGTTGGCTTTTAATGTTGGCATGTAACCTATTTGCATTCATTAGATTAAAGATGAAAGATGTGCATTAGATGGACCATCTTCCTTCTTTCTTCTTGCCAAAAATGAAATGGGTATTCAATTATAGGTTATGGTCTTTTCAAATAGCCATTTTAAAGATAAATGAAGTAAGTCTCATTTATTGGCTATTTGATGAGTGATTAATGTAAGAAGTGATGCATTGGATGCCTCTCACTCTTTTCCATTCATGCATATTTCGAAATTGAGATGTAAGAAAGGGTTCTTGCATGGTTTTTAGACATTCTCTCTTTTTATGGAAGGTAGAACCGAAATTCCTAAGTGAAAGAATTGAAAGAGTTTCAATTTTGGTTCTTCTTCTTCTAAGAAAATCTCCTCCAAATATTTCTTCTCCTTTCCCACCAAAGGATTTTGTTAACCTAGTTGTCCTTGAAGAAAAAGTGGTAAATCTAATTGGTAGAGGATACTACTACAAGGAAGAAGATAGATTGCTAAAGGAAAAGACTCAAAGGCAAAGGATTTGGATACAAGAAGGAGAGGATAGCACAATGAGGATTTAAAGTCAGAATAAGGAGTCGGTAATTCCTTTTATCTTGTTCTTAGTTTTATTATCCTTATACCATATCATGTATGGATTAGCATGTTGATTTGGATATATTGCTTCCACTGCAAGATGATTTCTTAAAAAGTTTTGAAATCTATCGTTTCTCCAAACTAAGCATGCTTTCTTTTTTCGATCCAACAATTGGTATCAGAGCTGGATTTTCAGGCATGATTTCGGTTCCTATATGGTGGATGCATGGGTTGGCAATCTTTTTATGTATACTGCATATTTTTATGTGATAGAAATATATATGGTGTATGTTGCTCTTTTGGTTGTCCATAGAAGTTAAATTTTATCTTGTAAGATTTCTTCATTTGGTTGTAACAAGGAGGGTGGTCTATCATCACCATGTTTCCTCCTTGGTTTCTTTTTTCTATTTTATTTGATTTTGTAATGTACAAATTGATGTAATGATGAAGAAGGAGCAGCCATGGATTGAAGAAATGGAAAGGTAAAATTTTCGGTGTATCCTTTTGTGTTTTGGCATAAGTTTTGTGAAAACTAAGTTGCTGAAATTTTTGTTTCAATGAATCATATTTCAGTTATGATTGGAAAATAAGTGCTAGTTTTTTGTTTCAAAGAATCCAATTTTGGTTTTGTTAAAATACTAAGTGCTGTTTTTAATTTTCATGAAATGAGTTTCGGTTTTAATAAAACAAATGCTGAAATTTTTTGTCAAAACAAATATTTGGTTTTCTAAAAATCTAGTGCTGGAATTTTATTTTTCAAAATGACAAAATTCTAATTTCATAAATGCCATTACATTTTTTTACCGAATGGGCCGGATCATGTTAGCGAAGAGTTCAAAACGGAAGATCCAAGATGAAGAAGCATATTTTGGCCTAAAAGCTTGTAATTATTTTATGTTTCTAGGATGGACAATCAAAAGTGGCTTTATTAGTTCATGTGATGAATGGAGAAATGAATGCTTGTAATATGTGATATTATGTGATTGCATGTCATTTAGAAAATTGCCAACCCTAGGCCTTGCCATGCATTCATTATGTATGAGATATATAATGAAACAATATAGGATGGATAATAAATTGCATCTAGACAAGATGGTATTTAAAACTTAAAGCCAAAAAGATTGAGTGGAAGAGGATGCTCTGAGAGTCCACGGTCTCCAAATGATGGCCCGCTTGCATGTGGTGAAGTGTTACTCCCCATCGGAGGGCATGGATCCTAGATCTTGCATGGTTTGGGTCTCCTTAAGGATAAGTCCACTTAATGATAGCAAATGTGACCTCCCACCGAGGCATGATTTGTAGGTATCTTTAGTGAATGAATCAAATGGTTATACACTCAACATTTTTTATCAATAAACTGCCCACCGTAGCTCTGTTGGTAAAAGTATGGACCAAATTAAGACGCTTCTTAAAAAATTGAGCATGAGATGCTTGGTAGTTTTTGAGTGGGAGGGTCCCGCTTTTCTTTTAATAGATAAGATGGCCCACCGTCACTTAGTCTGTTATAGATAAGAAAATAACCGTCAGATAATGTTTTAATTTTTAAGTTTTGTTAAATCTATCATCATGCATACATGCATCATGATTTTATACAAAGTTCCATAAATTGTTGACTAGTATGCTCATGTTTTAATAATTTATATTTTCAGACATTATCAACCACAAAATGAATCCACTCACCCTGCTCTTGACTAATAACAAATTGGAAAATGGAGACAAGTTTAATGAATGGAGACGTAACCTTGACATTGTTCTTCAATATGAACGTATTTCATGGGTGTTAACTGAAAATGAGCCTACACCTCTAAGTGGAGATGCAACTCCGAGCAAGTCCAACAACATGAGCGCTTGGCGAATCGACAAGACTACTAAGTGTTATATTCGCTTCATCACAAGCATGTTGCAAAAGCAAATTGCTTGTATGAAAACTGCTAGGCAATGGTCCATCACCTATATGAGATGTTTGGTGTGAGGACTAGGTCTGCAAGAGTGAAAGCTATCCAAACCTTTCATAATCTCGACGAAACCTCGTGAACCAAGTGCGGGATTACATGATGAAGGTAATCTCTGCGATCACCGAGGTCGAGATGCTTGGGCGGATATGGATGCGACACGCAAATGATTATGATCATAAATAGCTTAAACTCTTCTTTTCAGCAGTTTTGTTGGACTATGAGCTCAACAAAGAAGGATTATACCTTGAGTGAGTTGATGAATACCCTCCAGAGCACGGAGGAAATATTGAATATTAAGGCTCATGGGCCGGTTAATGTAGCTTCTTCTTCTAAGCCCAAGGTAAGGGCAAGGAAAGAAGAAGGGTCCAATGAAAAGAAGGCCCAAATAGGGTCAAGGCCAAACCCATGAAAAAGAAGGCCAAAGAGAACATCAAAGGAAAGTGTTTCCTTTGTGATGAGATGGGCCATCGGAAAAGAAACCATCCACCTACCTAGAGTCCCTCAAAAGCAAACAAGGTATGGGCTTCTTAAGTTTGTTAGGAACTAGAAATGTGGCGATTTATCTACTTCTTGGATATTAGATTCAGGAGCCACTAACCATGTTTGTAATTCTTTGCGGGGTTCCAAAGAAAGGAAAAGACTTCCTAAAGGCCGTTTCAAGTTAAGATAGCAGATGGTTCCTATGTTTCAGCGTAATCAAGTGGGAGTAGTTATCTTGGACTTTCCTAGTGGTCATAGGTTATATTTGGAAGATGTTTATTACATGCCAATGATTGTAAGGAACATGATTTACATTTTTGTCTAATAAAATCTGCTATTCCTTATATTTTGAAAAGGTTGTTTCAATATATGAGAATAAGGATTTTATTTGTGAAGCGATAATTAAACAGGATTGTTTTTATGAACCTATGAAAGGCTCACTAAACACCACAGAATTGATAAAACCAAGACAATCCAATATCTCTAGCATTAATTCAAAGTATCTGTGGCATCTAAGGATGGGTCATATCAATCAGAAAAGACTTAAAAGGCTAGTAAAGGATGGGATCCTTATGGGCTTAGATAGTGATCCATTACCCACCTGTGAATCTTGTATTGAAGGAAAAATGACAAAAGCCTCATTTCCTTCTAAAGGAAATAGATTTGAATCCACATTGGACATGGTACATACTGATGTGTGTGGGCCCATGAATGTACAAGCTATAAGAGGTTATGAATATTTCATAACTTTTATAGATGATTACTCAAGACATAGCTATTTGTATTTGATGCATAAAAGAGTGAATCTTTTGAAAAGTTCAAAGAATTCAAAGTCAAGTCGAGAAGCAACTTGGCAAGCCATTAAAAAATTTTCGATCGATCGAGGTGGTGAGTATTTATCCGAGAGTTCCAGAATATTTAATTGACAATGGAATTGTTTCCAATTTGTCGACTCCTCGTACACCTCAATGTAATGGTGTAGCAGAGAGAGAAATAGAACTCTATTGGAAATGGTAAGATCAATGATGTCCTATGCTAGCCTTCCAGAATCGTTACGGGATATGCCATACAAACGGCAACATATCTTCTTAACTTTGCTCCATCCAAATCGGTGCCTAAAACACCTAGGGAGTTATGGATCGACCGAGTGCCTTCATTGAGGCACTTGAGGACTTGGGGCTGTCCAACCCATGTTCTAAAGCCTGAATCCACAAAGATGGAACCAAGGTCAAGTATGTTTGTTTGTAGGATATCCCACGGAACTCAAGGGTACTATTTTTACAAATCCTCATGATAGGAAGGTATTTGTGTCGACAAATGCAAACTTCTTAGAGGAAGAGTTTGTGAGAAATCACAAAGGAAGAAGTGAAGTAGTACTAAAGGAGTTAGCAATTTCATCCAAACCAAGAGTTGTTTTGGATATGATGTAACAAGATGTCGAAATGGATTCAAGAGTTGAATCGAAGTGCAACTGAACATCAAGATGTGCCTAGACGTAGTGGGAGGGTTGTGAGACAACCAGATAGCTATTTGGGTTTAGGAGAAGGCTTAATTGCCATCTCAGACCAAGAAGAAACAGATCTCGTTACGTATACACAGGCTATTAATGATGTTGATGCAGGAAAATGGCTCAAGGCAATGGAATCGGAAATAGATTCTATGTATACTAATGAAGCTCGGGTCCTTGTAGATGTACCACCGTGTCTAAAACCATAGGTGTAAATGGATCTACAAAAGGAAAAGGGATCGGATGGAAAGGTAGAGACCTTTAAAGCTAGATTGGTAGCTAAAGGCTATACTCAAAAGGAGGGTATAGACTACGAGGAGACTTTTTCTCCGGTTCCCATGCTTAAGTCCATCAGGATTCTTTTGGTCATAGCAGCCTATTTCGATTATGAAATATGGCAAATGGATGTCAAGACCGTATTTCTGAATGGAGATCTTGAGGAGACCATTTATATGGCCTAACCAGAAGGATTCATTGAGCTAGGTAATGAGCATAAGGTTTGCAAGTTGCAAAGGTCCATTTATGGACTTAAGCAAGCATCTAGGTCTTGGAACATTAGGTTTAATAAGGCTATCAAAACCTATCTGTTGGGACCCGATCCGGGAACCGGATCCCAACTGAAAAATAGAAACGAAAAAGTGAAACAAAGTGTGGAAAGTCGCGAATTGGAATACGAATAACAAAGCAAACGAACTAAATTGGAATAATCAATTAAACTGAAACATATCCGACATTCGAGAACAATAATCAAAGAAAACGATCGAATGAACATAATCGCGTTGGAAACCTTACGACATTTCAAATTCGGTATAAATTTTTTTTCTTTCTTATTCCTTTTCTTTTCATTCTTAATCACTTTATTTCATTACAATTCCCTTTTTGGAAACTCATCCTCGCACAAATTTCAATTCGGATCCCAACCGAAAAAGCAGAAAACAAAATCGGAAAGAACGGAGTTCTTAACGAATTCGAAGCGGAACGAAATGGAAGCAAATTAATCAGCACTCAAAAACCAAGTATCGGACACGGAATTCAAATTCCAAAACAAAAACATAAAGCAACCACGGATCCGACATCCAAACACAATTATGAAACAACTATGCGAGACGCGTTGGAAATCTAGACTAAGACATTCCAAAACCGTATATTTTTTTCTTTTTCTTTTTCTCATTTTATTTATCTTAAAACCATTCTTATACTAATCAAAACCATATCGATTTCCCTTTCTAGGAAACTATTCCTCATGCAATTCTCAATTTACTTAATTCTTATTAATCATCTTCTTATACATCCATATCAATTGTCAAACTCACTTTTAAAACCCTTTGTATCGAAATTTCGCAAGATAACTATTTGCATTTATCCTACCCCAAAAATTCTGCAAAGACAAAATACACTTCTAACATCACAAAATCCAGAATCATCGGACTCTCCCGTCCGAATCCAAACACCAAAGAACAACACAACCTTAGTTCTAAACACTTCATAAATGCATTCCATAATACATGTCTCAATCCGAACCAAGTCATTCATATACATAACCATTCACAATTCATAACCATAATCATAAACAAACTCAATTCCAATATGTATCCATCCTTCAATTCCAACCATTTATTTACATTCCAAACTGAATACACGCCTAATTTCAATGGCGTTCTAAGTCATACTCAATTACGCATAAAGCAAAAGCATATAAAAATATCGGCCGACATCATACTGTCTTCCATCCGATCTCCTAATTGAAAACCCGGAGATGGAGATGAAAGGGGTGAGCACAAAGCTCGTGGATAATATATTTATAAACTGAACAATAAGCTTAAAAAGTCTTTTATTTTCAAACTTTTCAAACATTTCCCATTTAAGAATTTCTCCAAAACTCAATTTTAAACCTTTCAATTTCATCAATATTTTCTAAGATTTTTCTCAAAATTTTCATTTGTTTCAAAACATTTATATCCAGCCAGAATTTCCGCTTGAAAATTTTACTTTCTCGCTTCTCAAAATCTCAAACCTTTTTCAAAACATGTACAGTCTTAAACATGAATGCATCACATCATAGTGTATCACATCATAATCAAATTAAAAAAACATAACACATCAGAATTGGTTTGGTTTGGTCCAAAATAGACGTATCGCACATTCCAAGATACGGTTCTGCGGCCAAGTGAATAGAGGGGAGTCCGAGATCGAACTCCTATGCCACTAGCGGCAGCCGGAGAAGGCTATAACAAGTAGAGACAATGACGACTCACAAAAGGACCCGACTGCACCCACTTAACACATAACTAAAACGAATTCAGATTGCCCGAAGGCACTTTTCAAAAATCTTGATTTTTTTACCTTTTTCAACTCATATCATCAAATTGTGTCATAGATGGCACAAGCATATATCTACATAATTGCACATAATCAATCTAATGCAATTCACGTAAATCACATATCAATATATGCACTAATTCTTTAAATCATTCAAATCCTAAATCACATAATTTGAAAACCATGAATTTCATAAGTCTTGTATTTTCTAAAACTCCTTTTACTACTTTGAAATCATAATTTCAAACATTTACATCATTTTTCAAACATTTTTATCCATAATAATTTATCAAAAATCAAAATTTGCTTTCTTTAATTTTCAAAAATTCACATTTAGCTTATAATTCAATAAATAAATATACTACCCACCTCATATCCATGCTAGCATCTTGTCCAATGCTTCAATTTGACCCTTTTCTCCTTTCTTCCTTCCAATTGAAAATTCCCTAAATCAATTTCATCAAAATTTAATCTCATAAATAACTTAATCCTTCAATTTGATGCTTAAGTCATCAATTCTCACTAATTCCAAGATAGTTACATCACTAATTCCAAAAACCCCCAAATTACAAATTGAACCTAAATCAATCCAATCAAATTCAATATCATAATTAACTGAATTTCTCAAATTGAACTTAGGAAATATTAATTCCTCTCATATTCAAGCTATTTCAATCTCTAATTTTGAAAATCCCAATTTTCAAAATTAGCCTAAACCAATTTGCACAAATTCCAAATCATAAAACATAATTTCTTCAAAATTGATTCCATATTTCATCAATTCATGCTATTATTGATGATTCTACACCATTAATTCACAAAATCCTCAAATTTCTAATTTGGCCTAAACCCCCAATTTACAATTTTTCAAATTAAACTTCACCTAAAGCATAAACATCAAAATTAACTTAAGAAATCTCAAATTCATCACTAATTCAAGCAATCTAAAGCAACAATTTTAAAAACCCCCAAATTTCACTATTCATCATCTTCTTCACTAAGCTTTCTCTCTCTAGAATCTTCCATAACCAAAATTAAACATAACCATAGTCTAATCTCTTCAAATAATCATAGATAAACTAAATCCATAACCATTCCAAGCTTAATCAACCATCAAACTAATCAAAAACTCAAAATCCAAACTTTCTCTCTCTTACCTTTTTCTCCTCCATTTTCGTTATTTTCAAGCTCTATGGATAACTTCCATCTTCTTCCTCCTCTTTGTTCTTGGAAACCACGAAAATCTCTAAGAAAACCCATAAAATCCCCTTCCTTCTTCTTCTTCTCTCCATTGCCGTAAGCTTCTTCTTCTTTCCCCTCTCTTCTTCTTTTATTCCTTCTTCTTATTCCCTTCTTTACTTCTCTAGAAAAATCAATTTCTCTCTTCTTTAAAAATTTCCAGACCTTTCCCATACGACTACACATCTTAAAATGGTGCCATGTCATTAAATTTTAATTAAAAGACCAAAATGCCCCTCACATGTTACTTTATTCCATTTTCACTTGCCGGTTTGATTTGCACTATCAATTTGAAGTAATTTGTCTAAACATCCTTGTAGAGAAATGTTCCTCTCATTCCTACGAATCCAACGCCACTGACTGCGCTCAATTCGGATCACTACACCAAAAGTTATGCACAAAACAGTTCAGAAATATCCATATTCTAACACATTTTTCATGTATGATTATTTCCGTCCAAAATTTTGCATTATTAATCCCAGAATTGAAACTCGATGTCTGCATAAAAATTGTAGCCTTATGTCTCTAGTTTAATTCAAATTAAGAATCGCCTCATTTCGATTCCCAGATCAAAAGTTATGCTCAAAATACTCTCAGATGTTCTTAATCCAAAATTTACACCCTAATCCGAACTTAAATTCAGAAATTAAAAATCTTAGGGGCAAAATTGACATTTCATTTCTTCATATGATTTGTAGTCCCTTGTCTTATCTTTATTTTGCCTCAAGTATCACTTCAATCGGATCTCTACAGATCCCGAATTTCACAAAACACTGAACTATGCTCGAAAAATTTCCCGACTCAATTTGATTAAATTAATCACCATTAATTTAATCTCAAAAATTCACAAATTTCTATGAGTACGTAGATAAGTGTCTTAGGAATCCAACTCCGCAAGAATCGACTCAATCGGATGTCGGACGGAAAAGTTATAAGCAAAAGAGTGAACAAAGGTCGGATTTAAGAAAGTAAAGTCAAGAAAACCAAAGAATCAAAACGGCGTCATACGGGCAAGATCGCCCTAGCGACGCGTCGCCCTAGTGACGCGGGCGGAACGCCCACCATCACTACGACGACGCGTCGCCCTAGCGACGCGACCCAAACGCTCGCCATCGCTAGGACGATGTGTCGCCCTAGTGACGGGGATAAAACAATTTTCCTCTTTTTTTTCACATAAAAAATCCAAAACTTCCAAAATTCATAACTCTCAATCCCGAACTCCAATTTTGACAAACTTAGTCTCTACAGAAAGCTTGAGGGAAACTCTATATCTTCCACGAAGGACATAAAACCCAATTCGACTCCTAAAGGAGTCCATTTTTTGGTCAAAGATACTATCCTCTAATAATCATGCTAAAACCATAATATAAACTTGTAAAAATCATAACTTATTATTCCGAGATCGAAAAATTGCATACTTTATATCGAAATAAAGATCAAAACAAATGCTTAAATTTTCATGAAGAACATCAAAGCTCAATTAACCTCTAACTAGGTTAATTTCTCAGTCAAAGTTTCAATCATAATTAAAGTCAAAAGTCAACCCTATCACACATAAACTTTGACTGATCATAACTTCCACTCCCGATTTCGAAAAATTGCAAACTTTATGGCTACAGAAAGCTTTTAACATAATCTACAAGTTTCATGTAGATCATTTTCTCAAATTTTACTAAATCAAAAGTCAACTCTTAAGGGCCAAAAAGTCAAACTTTTTCACAATTTTTCATATTTTCACACTTTCTCTTTTTATTCATGATTTTCAACTTAATTTCAATCAACTCATCCACTTTAAACTTGTATAATCCATA
Organism: Erythroxylum novogranatense; assembly: GCA_029891385.1. Lineage (NCBI taxonomy): Eukaryota > Viridiplantae > Streptophyta > Magnoliopsida > Malpighiales > Erythroxylaceae > Erythroxylum > Erythroxylum novogranatense. Next base: position 46,427,398 of record CM057226.1, on the reverse strand, counting down.
CAAATCTATTCAAATTTCAAAATCATCAAACTCCATCAATTCTTTTTCTCATCAATTTCTTAAAACATAATCACATCTAATACAAACTTCCCATACGAACTTACTTATTTCATACTTTTTATATTTTTAAAATTCACTTAAAGATCGGGGTCCAACACTATGGGTTCATACAAAACCTAGATGAGCCTTGTGTTTACAAAAGAATACAAGAAGGTAAGGTTACTTTTCTAATCTCAGATGTTGATGACATTTCGCTCATCGGGAATGATGTGGGAATGTTATCTCAGCTAAGGATGGTGAATGAACAGTTTTCAATGAAGGATTTGGGAGAGGCTACCTATGTTCTAGGGATCAAACTTATAAGGGATCGTAAGAATAAGAAGATAGTTTTGTCTCAACTAACCTACATTGAGAATATGACAATAAGTTCGCCATGCAAGATTCCAAGAGGGGTTTCACTCCTACTAGACATGGAATCAAACTTTCAAAGGAACAAGCACCTAAAACCCAAGAGGAGGTTGAACGCATGCGTAACATTCCATATGCTTCAGCAGTTGGTAGTTTGATGTATGCAATGCTGTGCACTAGACCGGATATCTCATTACGTCATGCGATCGGTAAGCAGATTTCATCCATTCCAGAATGGAACATCGATCATGTTAAGTGTATACTTAAGTGTTGGGACCCGATCCGAAAACCGGATCCCAACCGAACGAAGGAAGCGGAATCGATGGAAACGGAAATTTCGGATCGAAACAAAATGCGAAGCCAATAGAAACGAATTAAACGAACAGATTTGAAAGTCGAATTCGAATCAATTCGTAATAAAACAAATCAAAGTCGATAGAACCTAACTAATAGATTTCAAAGTTAAACGAAATCAAGTAGAACTGATCCGACATCCGAGCACAAAATCAAAGCAAACGATCGAATGAACATAATTGCGTTGGAATTCCTTAGACTAATCCGATGAGAAAATCCGTATAATTTTTTTCTTTTCTTTTCTATTCCATCTCTTATGACCATTTTTACTCAAACCCATACAAAGCAATATTTATCAATTTCATCATCCCACTCAAATCATAACAAAGTTCTTTACATTTATACCAATCTCATAAATCCATCTTTCATATATCTAAATCTTATTTTTCTTCATTTTCACTTTATTTTCTAACGAAATTTTGGCAGCATAACGACGGCATTTATCCTAACCCAAAACCTGCAAAGGTAAATAACCACTTCTATAATCCCAAACAGATCTCAGAATCATCGGACACTCCCGTCCGGAATCCAAACACCAGCAAAACGCAAACCTAAATCTAACACTTCCATAAATCTCAATATACATTCATAACGCAATTTAATATCCAAAACTCATTCACATTTATTCTTATACCAGATACAATGCTTTAATTCAATCTAAACACAACCCAATCATTTATGTACATACACCATACTCATCTTTCTACGCAAATCTACTTATCCAAACTTATCTAACTCATATACACATCAACTCACGAATCCAAATGATACAAAATCAAACCAAACGCCTTGACATACTTTAATCCGATCTCCGTCAAACCCGAGATGGGGATGAAAGGGGGTGAGCTACACAGCTCCGTGGATAACACATTTATAAACTGATAAATAAGCTGAAATCATTTTTAATAATCTTTTTGCCAAAAAGGGCGAATTTTTCAAACTTTATAATTTTTAATTTTTTTCAAACTTTTCATAGTAATCTAACTTTTTCTTATTTTTCAAACATTCTCGAATTTTCATAAATATGAATGCAACATTCAGAAACAAAATTGAAAACACATAACATATCATAATGGTCTGGCTAGGTCCAAACAGAACGTACTGCATAGGACCGCTATCGTGAACAGAACATGCTACACTTCCTCGCAATGCGGTTCAGTGTAGCCGTGAAAGGAGTCCGAAATCGGAGCTCCGTGACACTAGCGGGCAGCCGGGAGAAGGCTATATGAATAGAGACAGCGATGACTCACCAAAGGACCTACCAAACCCACATAACACATATTGAAAACGGAAATTCAAACTGCCCGAAGGCACTTTTCAAAAGTCTTGTTTTTCATATGCAGTATACTATACACATTCTCAGTTCTACACAATTCATACAATTAAATCAAATCAAGTAATTCCACAAATTCAACACTTTGCACAGCTTTATCAATGCACTCATAACATATGAATTTTCAGAATTTCTATCGATTTATCAAATCATTTCAAACAATAAATTTAAGCTTGTAGTAATGTTTTAAAAGTAATTCTAAACTAATAAAGATTTAAAATCTTTTCTTTCATTTCCTTGAATTTTGAAAAGTAATATATAACTTACAAATCAAAATATAAATATGCTACCTACCTTATTTCCATGCAAGCAACTTGTCCAATGCTTCAATTTGACTTTTGCTTCTCTCTCTTCCAATTTAACAAAACCTAAACCATAATCATCCAAATTCACATCATAAATAGCATAATTTTCAAAATTAACTTAGAATTCACCAATTTACCATAATTCCAAGTTATTTAATCTCCAATTTTGAAAATCTCCAATTTTCAAAATTGGCCTAAACCAATACACCCAAATTCAATCTCATAAAACATAATTTCTTCACAATTGATTTCACATTTCATCAATTCCTACTCTTAATTATGATTCTACACCATTAATACACAAAAACCCCAATAATTCACAAAAACCCCAAATTTCTAATTTGGCCTAAACTCCAAATTTACAATTTTTCAAATTAAACTTCACCTAAAGCGTAAACATCAAAATTAACTTAGATATCTCAAATTCATCACTAATTCAAACTATCTACAACATCAATTTCAAAACCCCAACTTTCAAAATTTAACATAAACTCCATTTCATCCTAATCCAAAATTAAGCATAATCATAGCCTAATCTCTTCAATTAATCATAGGAAACTTCAATTCATAATCATATTAAACTAAATCAACCAATAAACTCATCAAAATTCAAACATAAAAATTTTCTCTCTCTTACCTTCTTTCTCTAAGTTTCGAAATTCTTGGAAGCTATGGAACTTTCACCTTCTTTCATCCTCCTTCCCCCTTGAAAAACAAACGAAAATGGCTGAAAAAACCATGGAAAAATCGCAACTTCCACCTTTCCTCCTTCTCCTCCATAACCGATTGCTTCATCTCCTTCTTCTCTCTTCTTCTACGTTTCTTCTCTTCTCCTTTTCTCTCTTATTTTGTTCTAATTTTTCCAGACAATTCATGGCTTTCTTTGGCTTAAAACGACATCCACTTTGGTGTTTCATTAATGGGTGGCCAATTACCCAATTGCCCCTCCATTTGAGCAATATTCCACCATTGCCCCTGCACAGGATTTTGAAAAACTGATACATTGCGACCTGAATTCGAGCAACTAAAAGAAATAATTTGAATAAACTTTCTTCTTGAAAATTGTTCCTCTCGATCTTACGAATCCAACGCCACTGACGGCGCTCAATTCGAATCTAAAACAAAGAAGTTATGGCCGAATTACTAACTGACCTGCACAAAATCCGAAACTGAACTTTAACATAACTTCAGTCTAGAATTTGACAATCTTAGGGATGAAATTCAATTTTGATCCCTTCACATGATTTGTATCCCTATATCTTAAATTTATTTTCCTGCAAGAATCACCTCAATCGGAGTTGTATAACTCCCAAAAATCGCAAAGTACTGAACCATGTTCAGAAAATTATCCCACTTATAACCTATAACCCATCTCTTACTTTGGTTCAATAAATCTATTTCCATTTAATCTCCTAAAAATCATAATTCTTCATAAAAATGAACGTAATTGTCTTAGGAATCCAACGCTTCAAGAATCAAATCAATCGGATGTCGGACGAAAGATTTATAACAAAAGATTGCAAAAGGGTCGGAGTTCAAGCAAAAGTTACAAAACCTTAAATACCCACTTATAACTGAATTTTTCAAAGATCATATCTCCTAGCCCCGATATCGAAAAATTACATACTTTATGGCGTCGGAAAGATCGAAATACAAGCTCCAACTTTCATTAAGACCACTTATTCCAATTCAGATTAAATCCATACGACGAGTGGCCTCGAAGTATAGCACATGCAAATATACACTTAGGTCATTTATACAAAACAAAGCTAGATCACTTAACTTCGGACAATCATAACTCTCAATCCCGACATCGAAAAATAGCAAACTTTATGGCCACAGAAAACTCTCAACAAACACTACAAATTTTATGTAGATCATTTTCTCAAATTTTGTCTAGATCAAAAGTCAACTGTCAACCCCAAAAGTCAAACTTCAAACAAATTTCATACTTAACTTTGACTGATCATAACTTCCACTCCCGATATCGAAAAATATCAAACTTTATGGCTACGGAAAGCTCTTGACATAATCTACAAGTTTCCAGAAGACCATTTTATCAAATTTGGCTTAAATCAAAAGTCAATCCTTAAAGGCCAAAAAGTCAAACTTTTTACAATTTTTCATATTTTCACACTTTCTCTTTTTAGTCATGATTTTCAACTTAATTTCAATCAACTCATCCACTTGAACTTTTATCATCCATACAAAGCTATCCAAATTTCAAAATCATCAAAATCCATCAACTCTTTTTCTCATCAATTTTCTTAAAATATAATCACATCTAATACAAACTTCACATACGAACTTACTTATTTCATACTTTTTATATTTCTAAAATTCACTTAAAGATCGGGGTCCAACATTAAGTATCTTCGTAGGACGAACAACTTAATGCTTGTTTACTCTGGAAGTAATCTTATTCCGACAGGATATACGGATTCTGATTTCCAATCAGATGTTGATTCAAGGAAATCAACTTCTGGTTCTATATTTACTTTAGGAGGTGGAGCCATAGTTTGGAGGAGTGTCAAGTAATCTTGTATTGCTGATTCGACTATGGAGGCTGAGTATGTTGCTGCTTGTGAAGCGAAAGGAAGCGATCTAGCTCTAAGTTCCTAAATGATTTGGAGGTAGTTCCAGAGGCAAAAAAAGCCATTACACTTTATTGTGATAATAGTGGGGCAGTGGCTAATTGTAAAGAACCTTGGAACCACAAAGCTGCCAAACACATTGAGTGAAAGTATCATCTCATAAGGGAGATAATACAACGTGGAGAAGTGGATGTGGTAAAGATTCCTACAGAGCAAAACCTTGTTGATCCGTTCACAAAGACATTGACTCAAAAGAGCTTTGAGGGTCACCTAGAAGGGATGGGAATGAAGGATATGTCAAACTTGCTTTAAGGCAAGTGGGAGATTGTTGGAGTTATGTAAATATAGTGCCTCGAAAGCAAGTGTATTTACATGTAACTTTATCTTCTTGATTCTGCTTTGTAATGAAAATATTTATTATTAATAAAACAAAAGAGTTTGGTTTTATCTGTATGAGCATTATATATCTGGTCATAAGGTACCAAGATTTATTTGTAAGTAATATACATATACATAGAGATGTATAGGAAACATGTATATTATTAGAATCAATTAATTGATTCACGCTTGAATAATCAAGTTGGTCATTTGATTATGGTTTAGACCGTAGTGTTGCGATTTATCTTCATATAAGTAAAGGAGTTTACTTAAAGGGAATGATGAGTTTCATATCATGATAGTAGTAGACTATCGATAATGGCACTATTAAATAAATTGAATCAAGTATGTTTTCAAGAATAAAGTGGGCGTTACTTTAATCTTAAAACATACAACTTAAGCATTCGCTTATTATGAACCACAATCTTGATGAGTGGTGAACTCATATGTGTTTCATTATAATTTTGATATGATCGGAATGGATTTTTACAGGTATTAATCCAAAGGTTCGCATGTTGGAATTATTAATTGAAACATGTATCGTGGAACATTCACTCAAATAAAGAGTTTATAGTGTTATCATCTCTTCTAGATGTTTTAAGGAGATTTGGTGATTAAACTGGCGCCAGTAGTTTGATGGACTAGCTACCCATCACCATATAAAGTAAAATGAGAGATCAAGAAGGAAAAACCAACATAACGGCAAAACGGTAATTTTACCCTTTGTTGTGCGGATGGCTATAATAAGGTTCTAAATAGGGTTTGCAATTAGACATATTCTCATAATATTTAACAATTCAAGAGTCCAAATAATTGTCTTTAGTGGAATGACATTTAGTTAATAAGCTAGAATTAATTCCAATGAGATTGAATTATTTCTGGGCTTATTGGAGCTTGAATTATCAAAGTTCAATAAGATTCCCCACTTGGCTTTAAGGAAGGTTATCAAGCTAAGTAAGAAGTAGTTTGGAGGCTTTAGAAGTCCATAATTGAATGATGGGCTTATACTAATTAATGGTTAATTGGAAGCCCAAATGTTCATTTAGAAATGGGCTTGTTTTGGTTTAATGTAATTGATTAGATTAATTATATTAAAATATTTTTTTTTTAAAATGGAGAAGAAGCAATTTCGAAATTTTGTTAGGTTAGATGTGTAACCACACATTTGACATTAAAATACTAAATAAAGATGGTCTTTATTATGGTTCATCATTATTAAATGGAGTTATGAACTTACCATTAAATGGTTTAATGGTTGGCTTTTAATGTTGGCATGTAACCTATTTGCATTCATTAGATTAAAGATGAAAGATGTGCATTAGATGGACCATCTTCCTTCTTTCTTCTTGCCAAAACCGAAATGGGTATTCAATTATAGGTTATGGTCTTTTCAAATAGCCATTTTAAAGATAAATGAAGTAAGTCTCATTTATTGGCTATTTGATGAGTGATTAATGTAAGTGATGCATTGGATGCCTCTCACTCTTTTCCATTCATGCATATTTCGAAATTGAGATGTAAGAAAGGGTTCTTGAATGGTTTTTAGACATTCTCTCTTTTCATGCAAGGTAGAACCGAAATTCCTAAGTGAAAGAATTGAAAGAGTTTCAATTTTGGTTCTTCTTCTTTTTCTAAGAAAATCTCCTCCAAATATTTCTTCTCCTTTCCCACCAAAGGATTTTGTTAACCTAGTTGTCCTTGAAGAACAAGTGGTAAATCTAATTGGTAGAGGATACTACTACAAGGAAGAAGATAGATTGCTGAAGGAAAAGACTCAAAGGCAAAGGATTTGGATACAAAAAGGAGAGGATAGCGCAGCGAGAATTTAAAGCTGTAGCGAAGGAGTCGGTAATTCCTTTTATCTTGTTCTTAGTTTTATTATCCTTATACCATATCATGTATGGATTAGCATGTTGATTTGGATATATTGCTTCCACTGCAAGATGATTTCTTAAAAAGTTTTGAAATCTATCGTTTCTCCAAACTAAGCATGCTTTCTTTTTCCGATCCAACATCTCCTCTATCTCATATTTAACTCCTTCTGGCTCAACAGATACTTCTAACTTTTGTGATCAGTGAACAACTGAAATGTCTCTCCATATAGATAGTGTCTCCAAATTTTCAAAGCAAAAACAACTGCAGCAAGTTCCAGATCATGAACTGGATAGTTAAGTTCATGAGACCTTAACTGTCTCGATGCATAAGCTATTACTTTACTATGCTGCATTAGAACACATCCTAGACCCTGATGTGATGCATTGCTGTCTACAACATAACCTCCTGAGCCAGACGGAATAGCTAACACTGGTGTCGCAGTCAACCGATGCTTAAGCTCCTCAAAACTCCTCTGACAATCATCACTCCATCTGAACGACACATTCTTTCTCAAAAGTTTTGTTAAAGGGGCCGAAATTAGTGAAAACCCCTCGACAAACCTTCTATAATACCCAGCTAATCCAAGAAAACTCCGAATCTCAGACACATTCTTCGCAGCCTCCCACTTCATTACTACTTCAATTTTCTTTTGATCTACCTGAATGCCTTGTCCAGACACTATGTGACCCAAAAATATTACTTGATCAAGCCAAAATTCACACTTAGTGAACTTGGCATATAATCATTTCTCCTCATCAATCAAGAACCATTCTCGATGTGCCATATGATCTTCTCTACACTTTGAGTACACCAAAATGTCATCAATAAAGACAATTACAAACTGATCTAAATAAGGTTGGAATACCTTATTCATCAAAGCCATAAATGCTGCCGGAGCATTAGTCAAACCAAATGGCATCACCAAAAACTCGAAGTGCCCATATCTGGTTCTAAATGCACTCTTGGGAACATCCGCCTCAGCTATCTTCAGCTGGTAATATCCCGATCTCAAGTCTAACTTTGTGAACACCTGAGCTCCTTGTAACTGATCAAACAAATCATCAATCCTCGGCAATGGATATTTATTCTTAATCATATCCGATTCAACCGCCAGAATCAATGCATAATCTCGTAGTTCCATCCTTCTTCTTGCAAATAAAACCGAGCTCCCCATGGTGACACACTAGGCCTGATAAACCCCTTATCTAACAATTCTTGTAGCTGAGTTTTCAATTCCTTGCTTCTACGGTGCCATCCTATATGGAGGAATTGATATAGGAACGGTACTGGATAATGTCAATAGTGAACTCCGTCTCCTATCTGGGGTAATCACGGTAGTTCACGGAAACACATCCAAAATTCTCGACAATTGAATATCCCGAATGGTTTGCTCATTCCGAAAGTGTCAACTATGTGGGCGATAAGCCTCACATCCACCCTGATCAATCTCAAAACACTTAGAAAAGAAATTAGTCGGCCGGCATCGCTGACTAACTCCTCAAACACCACTCTACTGATTTGGAGATTCAAGCATTACCTCTTTAGTATAACAATTAATCACTGCCCTATGAGCAGTGAGCCAATCCATGCCTAAGATGAGGTCTATCTCTCTCAACTGCAATATGATCAAATCAGCTACTAATTCTGCCTGATCAATCCGAATTATACACCTCTTACATACTTCACCGATCACTGTTGTTCTACCCACTGGAGTGCTCACTACTAACCCACATTTCAGTACCTCTCGCTCACAATGCAATTTAGATGCCAGATGTGGGGTGATGAATAAATGGGTAGATCCTGGATCAACCAGTGCATAAGCTTCAAAATTAAAAACATTCAACACACCTGCTACCACATCTGGGGAGTCTTGTGCCTTCTGTGTGGTGATGGCATAGACCCTGGCCTGAGTTTGCGGCTGATTGCTCCGCACCTCAGTCCTGATACTGGGCCCTGCTGACTGAGTCCGACCTCTATCTCTGCCTTTTTGTACAGATCTGCCAGCTCTACTCTATTGAACTGAGACCTCAGTTATAGTTCCTCCTCTAGCTCCAGACTGTGATTCCAACAACTCAGGGCAATCCCTAATCTGATGCTCATAAGAGCCATATCGAAAACATGCTCCTGATATCCTCCAGCACTCACCACCATGTCTTTTACCGCAATGCTCACATTCAGGAAATTGTTGTGACTGACTGGCCGACATATGTCCTCTGCCTCCTCCAGACTGAACAAATCAACCTCTTTTATGGAATCCAGATTGTCTCGATCTAGACTGGAATCGAGACGATCTGTTTTGGCGCTTTCTGAAGCTTCTGCCAGAATCAGCATGAGGTTCATTCTGCCTCTTTCCTCTATACTCCTGCCTGAGCTCTCTCTGACTATCCTTCAATAATTGCTCTATTCTGATCGAGGCTGCCTTGAGTTCTCAGAAATCGCTCGAGTTAGAGATGGCAAGCCTCGTCTTGATTTCCATATTCATACCATCCTCAAACTGCCTACATTTATCTTGCTCAGTCAGAATCAGTGTGGCCGCATACCCCATTAACTCATTGAACCTTATCTCATAGTCTGCCACAGAGAGCTTGCCTTGCTTCAAATCTAAGAATTCCTTCGTTTTCCGATCCATGTAAATCTTTGGCATGTAATTCTCTCGAAATGCTACCAGAAAATCCTCCCAGGTCAAGCTACAAGGTCTGGTGGTACTACCCGGCACGGTCTTCCACCACTAGTATGCGGGATCTTGCAGTAGTGAGACTGCATAATCATATTTCTCCTCTGCTATACAGTTCATCTGATCGAACACTCTTTCAGTTCTCGCAAGCCATCCTTCTGCTTCAGCCGGATCTGTACTTCCGTAGAAGTCCACAGCCCCTTGCTTTCTCAACTTATCATATCTCCTTTCCCGGTTCACGGAAATTCTCTGAGGCATTTCAGAAAATTCAGGTACATGAGATCCTGAATTGGCTCCTATAGACTCCATGTCAGCTGACTCACCAATTTGATCCCTTATGGAAGATGACCTATAACAAACAAAGTTAGACAAAACTTCCTTCTATAAAGTTGTTCTCCCATTTCTTAGCCTTCTAAAGTCACCAAAATTATTTAATTTGGATCAGTATACCAAGAGATATCCTCAAAATATTCCATACGGTTCATAAGTTCCAGAAAAATTCATACCTCAACTTACAACAAAATTGGAAACTCTTAGAGACAGATTTAAAACTCCATCTCTTCATAAACGTTGTATCCCTATGTCTCTAGTTTACAGGGAATCAAGAATCACCCAAATTGGATCAGTATAGAGAAATTTATGGTCAAAATACGAAAGCATGTTCGAGCAGTCAAAGGATGGGTGCTCGTCGCGACGTGGAGAAAATATGAGGTTGCGACGAACAGCCTAAAAAATTAGTTTTCTCGGGATTTTTGCAATGTTCGCCTCGATGAGTTCAAGGGGGGTCTCCTACGTCACGACGAGGAAGAAAATGGACGTCGTGGTGAGGAAAAAAATGAACATCGCGGCGAGGAAGAAAATGGACGCCGCGACGAATAAACAAAATAAGCTACACGTCGCGACGTCTTCTGAAACTCATCTTCCCTGATTTCTTTTTCCACATTTTTCACTTTTATACCCAAAATAATCTCTAAAACTTCACTCCAATTAACTCCTAATCCAGTTCGAAACATTTACATAAGATCAAACTCAAGATTCATTCTTAAACATCAACTTCACTTCTACTGATAAACAACGGACACAATGCATGCATGCATGTATCATTTCGACTATCTCAAAACCCGAACAGAGTGTAAATGCATTCATAGATTTTCAGGCACTCTTCTGTAACTCATTTCAATTGAAACAGATCTCATTTCCTACTTTGTTGAACACATTCCTATTTCACAGATTCGACTATCTAGTTCATTCATCACCAAACTTAGCTTCCAAACCTCACATGCATGCATTCATCTCCACAATAAAACATCATTTACAACAATAACTTGCTTGATTTGGCTATAATATCCCGCAAGGAGAGTAGATCAAAGCATCAAAAGTTTCAGAACTACTGTTCGGACGGCAGCAGATGTTTCTTCACCGAGAAGAACATTTGCATTAGTTCAATTTTAACTCCAAGCATCCGTACACTTTGCATGCCTTGCAAGTGTCCTAACTCTATAAAGCTATATTTAACAATCAAATAACCATTCGACACCATTAGTTTGCCATATGTCAACTGCCTATAATAACCACTTGTCCCAATTATATGTTTGCCACATGTCACTATATAATTGGCCCATAAATCAATATTCTCACCAAATTCACAAAATTCACTAAAAAATCCAAAATGTCTTAAATAATACCAAAATCACCAAAACACATTTTAATCATAATTAATAATTCAATTGTACCCGAAATGTCAAGGAATGCATGTACAATCATATAAATGTGCAAAAATGTGCATGTCACAATTAATAATGCATGATGTGCATTTTTCCTAATTTCTCGCAAATTTCTCATAATTCACAATTGTAGCCCTAACATGGATAACATGATGTTAGATAAATGGCATTGCAAGCCATTTACAATACCCAAAACCCTAATCCAAAATACACAATACACAACAATTCGAAATGTCTCAGCAATTGCTTAGCTAAACACATATAACATATGAATACATACAAATGAAAACCTTCATTTTCTTTCACCCAATCTTCTTCTCATCACCTGTGGATGGGAATGAAGGGGGGTGAGCTTATTGCTCTTGGATCATATTTTTATAAATTGAATGATAAGCGAAAACAATCGCAAATTTTTTGCCATTTCTTTCAAAAGTTCCTCAGTAGAAAAAATTTCAAATTTCTTATTTCTCAATTTTTTTAAACATTGCTAAAATAATTTCAATAATATCACTGCTAAAAATCCACAAAGAGCTTATTTCTCAAAATTTCTCACATTTTTCACTTTTCATGAACAAAATCAAAATCGTGTAAATCTTTATTTCTTTCATATTTCTTAAACATCGTTCAAATCATGTAATGCATCACACTTATAAACAAAACAAAACACATAACACATCAAATGGTATGGTTCGGTCCAAAATAGAATGTACTGCACATTCCCGCATAGCGGTCCTGTGCAGCCGTGAACATAACATACTACACGTTCCCGCATAGCGGTCCGGTGTAGCCATGACTTATGGGATTCTGAGATCGGAACTCCAGTGCCACTAGCGGGCAGCTGGGAGAAGAATTAAAAATAGACAAGTGCGTACTTGTCCCACTTATGGGACCTGACCAAACTCATATAACACATAATTCGAAACCGAAAAATTCGGATTGCCCGAAGACACTTTTCAGAATCTTGATTTTTTTTTCAAATTTTCATATTTCCATATCATATCGTGTCATAAATGACACATTCACATATCCACATGAATTTATATAACAAATCTAATGCAATTCACGTCATCAATTTAATCACATATCAATCAAATTTATAACAATGTATGCAACAATTTCTTTAAATCATAATTCAAACTTATTCAAAATTCACAAAGAATTTTTTTTCAAATTATTCATATAATTTGAAAACCATGAATTTCATAAACCTTGCATTTTCTATAAATCATTTCTAAAATAAGGAATTTAATCCTTCGAAATCATAATTTTCAAACATTTATATAAACATTAATTTATCCAAAAATTTGCTTCTTGAGTTTTCCAAAAATGGATGCTTAGCTTAAAATTCAATAAGTAAATATATTACCCACCTCGAATCGATGCTAGAAGCTTGTCCCTAGCTTCAATTTGACCCTTGCTTCTTTCTTTCTTCCAATTGAAATTTTCCTAAACCAAATCACCCAAATTTAACATCATAAAAATCATAATTTCTTAAATTGAGCTTAGAAAACACTAATTCCACTTATATTCAAGCTATCTAAATCACAAATTTCTAAAAACCCCAAATCACAAAATCGAGCATAAACCCTTATTCACAATTATCAAAAATTAACCCAATTAAACTAAGCAATCACCAAAATTGACTTCATAATCTAAAAACCCATCTCATTTTCCATGATTCTAAACCAAAAATTCATTAAAAACTGAAAGATCAAAATTCACCTCTAACCTCTATCTCCTTCAATTTTGGATTTTCTTGGTTCAAGATGAAGCTCTCTTCATCCTCCATCTTTTTCTCCCTTGGAACAATGTCAAAATCTCTCTTCAAGTGGTAGAAAAATCGAGCCCTAGCTTTCTCCCCTTTTCTTTCTCCTTCTCCACCACCGAATGCTTCTCTCTTCTCCTTTCTCTTCTTATTTCTTTCCTTCTTTTCACTTTAGTGTCGTGAGTTGCCTCTTCAAAATGACAGTCAATTCTTTTATATGTTGCCATGTCATTTAATGATTGATAAATGACCATAATGACCCTCCATGTAAGGCTAAATCCTTAACTCTTTAAGTGGTGTACCAAAATTGCCCCTGAACTTTACTTTAAGTCTTGCTTACTTTCAGACAATTTTCTAATCATCAAGTTGAAGGAATTAGCCAAAACTTCCTGCTAGAAAAAATTCCTTATTATCTTAATTTCATATTTCCACAAAAATCATCCAATTTGGGGCACTACACCAAAAGTTATGCTCAAAACATTTTGGGTATGTCTTATGCTAAAACATTTTCCAACACTTTAGTTCCATCCAAAAATTGATATTCTTTAAGACAGAATTGAAACTTTATTTCTTCATAACAATTGTAGCCCTATTTCTCTATTTTAATCCAAATCAAGAATTACCTCATTCGGATCTCTACAGGTCAAGATATCACCAAAATACTGAAGCATAGTCAGACTTTTTCAACCGATCATCACACTTTGTTTCAATCCACCTTTCTCAATTTAATATCAAGACCAATCAACAAGGTATATAGAGATAGAAAATGTCTTAGGGGTCCAACGCTTTAAAAATCAGGTCGATCGGAGGTAGGAAGAAAAAGTTAGGGCTAAAAGAAGGAAGAGAGGTCGGTCGGTCGAAAATCGACCGCGCGGGACTCGCGGCAGATGCGCACGAGCCCATGCTCGCCTAAACTAGCGAGCGGCCGAGCGCTCGAGCCAGTGAATGTGCGTGTAGGCGCTCACTTGGGCGCTAGCCAGAGCGGGCGAGCGGTCAGCCATGTGATTCCGACCTCCTAACTCCTAACCTTCATATCTTTTGGCTCCGAACTCCAAATTTTACAAACTTGGTACCGTTGGAAAGATAAAAGACAGATTTACCATTTTCAAGGAGGACTCAAAAGCAAGTTCGGTCTCTAAAGAGGTCAAAAGTTTACTCCAAGATGACCGATTGACAAGCTCCTCACAAATAGTACCAAAATTTGTAAACATCATAACTTTTGACCCAGAACTCGAAATTTCACAAACTTGGTGTCTATGGAAAGATAAAAGACAACTCTACCAATTTTATTAAGGAATCAAAAATCAATTTCATCTATAAAGAGGTCAAAAACCTAGTCAAAGTTACTGCCCTGCTAAACATCACCTAAACAAACTTCAAACTTTCAAATTTCATATCGTTCTATTTTCACATCCTCCAATTGGATATCATACATCATTGTAAAGCTTGGAAAATATTCTATGATTTTTATGAAGACCACTTCACTCAATTCAGACCACATCAATCTGACGATTTGCCTCAAAGCATAGCATACACAAAACTACACTTAAAAACATTTTCAATGTCAAAATGAAATAACTTTAACTTTGACTGATCATAACTTTTACTCCCGCTATCAAAAAATTGCAAACTTTATGGCGAAAAAAGCTTTGAACATAAGCTACAAGTTTTCTGCAGATCATTTTCTCAAATTCTGCCTAAATCAAAAAGTCAATTCTCTATGGCCAAAAGTCAAACTTTCTATATCCAAAAGTCAACTTTTTTAAATCTTCAATTTTTGCACACTTTTTCTATTTATTTCTTGATTTTCAACTTCCATTTCAATCCACTAAGTCACTTTAACTTTCATAACCATACAAATCTATTCAAATCTCAAAATTATCAAAATCCATCAAAACTCATCAATTCTTTTCTCATAAATTTCCTTAAAGCATAAATATATATATTACACAATACATATACAAAAATACGTATTTATGCTCATTTTATAATTCTAAATTCCACTCAAAGATTGGGGTCCAACAAACCCGCCTTGAATCTCCTTGCTTGAAAGCTTGTTTCAAGGATGTCTCTCCTTTAGCCTCCTTTCAATATTAGCAAAACCTCATTCAAAAAGAACTCCAATTGGAAACCAAAGAAACCCATGCATGAATTGATCCTAGAATACTTAAACCCATGCATTTTCTACGCTCTTAGAACCAAAAACTTTATAAGACTCCAAAAGATTTAGCATAAGCTTACCTTAAATCTTCACCAATTAATGAATTTCTTGACTCTAATGGAAGCTCTAATCTTCCTCTTTCTTTTTCCCTTCTTGATAACTCTCAAAATCCCTCTTGAAGGCTTACAAAAATTAAAACCTAGCTCAACTCTCCCTTTTCTCTCAATCGCTGACACTATCTCTCCCTTCTTTCTTATTTTTCGTCTTCTTTATCTTCTCTTCTTCTTCAGCAATGTTTTTGTCTTCTAAAACACAAGCCTACAATTCCTTCTTCCCATTTTTCCCTTCCTTCAATGCTTTAAGACTTTATAACTTAATTGATGTTCCAGCAATGCCCCTTATGAAATCTTATCATTCTAACACTTTAATTCCCTTAACCTAAAACATAATATCTTACTCACATTAACATGCTAATTAACTCTAACACAATTTAATCTAGTAAAACTCCAAAATTAA
The DNA here is from genome assembly GCA_029891385.1 of Erythroxylum novogranatense. Taxonomy (NCBI): domain Eukaryota; kingdom Viridiplantae; phylum Streptophyta; class Magnoliopsida; order Malpighiales; family Erythroxylaceae; genus Erythroxylum; species Erythroxylum novogranatense. The sequence goes on along the minus strand of CM057226.1, from coordinate 46,411,311 downwards.
TTTAATCATGCTTATTCATAAATGTTTTTTCAGGGGCCAACATTTCTCCCCCTCTTAAAAGAATTTCTTCGTCAAAATTATTACCTAATTTCTTCCCCTCATAGCTTCCAAGGGCTCCCACATGGCCTTTTCTACAGAATGGTTTCTCCACAGGACTTTTGCTAGTTGAACCGTCTTGTTCTTGAGTACCTTTTCTTTAGTGTCTAAGATCTCCACTGGAATCTCCTCACAACTCATATCATCTCTTAACTGAACCTCATTCGTCTGCATAATGTGAGAGGGATCGATCTATACCTCCTCAACATGGACATATGAAAGATATCATGTATCTGTGACAATTCCGGTGGCAACGCCAACCTATAGGTTAGCAGTCCAATCCTCTCAAGAATTTCATAGGGACCTACATATCTCGCACTCAACTTACCCTTCTTGCCAAACCTCATGACTCCTTTCCAAGGAAACGTTTTAAAGAAGACTTTTTCATCGACTTCATACTCTATCTCCTTTCGGTGTGCATCATCGTAACTTTTCATTCTATCCTGGGCTGCTTTAAGCCTTTGTTTAACTAACTTAACCTTGTCAACTGTCATCTGAATCAACTCTGGTCCTATTAGTTTTCTTTCTCCTTCTTCACCCCAACATATAGAAGTTCTACATTTCCTTCCATACAATGCTTCATAAGGAGCCATTTGAATGCTAGAATGGTACAAATTATTGTAAGCAAATTCGACCAGTGGAAAATGTTCATCCTAAGCTCCTTTAAAATCCATCACACATGCCCTAAGCATTCCCTCAAGTGTCTGAATGGTCCGTTTAGATTGACCATCTATCTGGGGGTGAAAAGCTATGCTAAAATTTAACTTGGTCCCAGAGCTTCTTGTAAGCTTCCCTAGAATCTCAAAGTAAACCAAGGATCTCTGTCAGTAACTATAGAGTTTGGAATCCGATGTAGTCTCCCTATCTCATCGATATACTTCTTTGCTAGTACTTGTGGAGAATCAGTCTGTTTAATTGCCAGAAAATGGGCTGACTTCGTCAACCGATCAACAATGACCCATATAGCATCATGCTTTCTATTGGTCTTGGGCAAACCTATCAGAAAATCCATGGTTACCTGTTGCCATTTCCACTCGAATGGACAATGGCCTTAACTTGCCTGAAGGAGCCTGATGTTTAGCTTTAACTTGCTAACACACTAGACACTTACTTGCATACTCTACTACATCCCTCTTCATGCATTTTTACCAAAAATGCTCTCTCAGATCTCTGTACATCCTGGTGCTACCTGGGTGCATGGCATAAGGCACATTGTGTGCCTCATCTAGTATTTCGTCCTTTACTTCTTTGACATTTGGGATACAAAGTTGGTTTCCTACAACCATAAGTCTATCATCCCTCACTACGACTTCAGATTTCCTGCCATTTTGAGTTTCTTCTCCAAGCTTACTCAATTCTGTATCTTGTGCTTGTAACTCCCTAACTTTCTCCCTGAATATTAGTCTCACCCTGAAAGTAGCAATAATACACTTAGGTTCTTCCTGTTTCAAACTTATTCTAAGCTTAGCCAACTCTTCCAATAAAGGTAAATAAATTGCCTCGACATGGGCTATAGAGGATTTCCTGCTCAAGGCATCCGCTACCACATTCGCCTTTCCTAAATGGTACTTAATCAATAGGTCATAATCTTTGAGCAACTCAATCCACCTTCTCTGCCTCAAATTCAACTCTTTCTAGCTCAGTAAGTACTTAAGACTTTTATGGTCAGTAAAGATCCTCGTTTGCACCCTATACAAATAATGCCTCCAAATTTTCAAGGCAAAGATTACTGCTGACAATTCCAGAACATGAGTTGATTAATTCAACTCATAAAGCTTCAGTTGCTATGAAGCATAAGCTACCACCCTGTCTTCCTACATCAATACACAACCTAGACCCTTTCTTGAGGCATCGTTGTACACGGTCTAACCTTCATCACCAGTCGGTAAAATCAAATCTGGTGCACTTGTCAATCTATGCTTGAGCTTCTCAAAGCTTTTCTTACATTCCTCACTCTAGATAAATTTTTGATTCTTCCTTAATAACTTGGTCATCGGTGCAGCTATCATAGAAAATCCTTCAACAAATCTTCTATAATAATTTGTCAGACCTAGAAAACTCCTCACCTCTAACACTGTCTTAGGTGCATGCCAATTTACCACGGCTTTAACCTTCCTCGGATCCATATGTACCCCATCCTACAAAATCACATGTCCAAGGAATACTACCTTATGAAGCCAAAAGTCACACTTGCTAAACTTAGCACAAAGCTCACTCTCCCTTAGTGTCTGCAATACAATCCTGAGATACTCCTCATTTTTCCCTTCACTCCTAGAATACACCAGAACGTCATCGATAAACACTATGACAAACTAATCCAGATATTCCTTGAAGACCTTATTCATAATATCCATAAAAGCAGCTGGAGCATTGGTCAGTCTAAAAGGCACAACTAAAAATTCGTAATGCCCATACCGTGTTCTGAAGGTTTTCTTGTTTACATCAAACTCCCTAATCTAGAGCTAATGATAGTCTAACCTGAGATCAATCTTGGAGAAGACCTTTGCTCCCTGCAACTAGTCAAATAGATCATCAATCCGGGTCAGAGCATACTTGTTCTTAATACTCACCTTGTTGAGTCTCCAATAATCAATGCACATGCGCCACGTTCCATCCTTTTTCTTAACAAACAGAACTAGTGTTCCCTATGGTGATGAGCTTGGCCTTATGTACCCCCTTCTCTAATAGTTATTCCAATTGTTCCTTGAGTTCCTTCAGTTCAGCGGGAGCCATTCTATACGGTAGTATTGAAATGGGAGCGATTCTGGGAATCAAGTCGATGGTGAACTCGATTTCCCTCACTAGTGGCAAACCAGGTAGATCTTCTGGAAACATGTTTGGAAATTCCCTCACAACTGAAAAATTCTCTAACTTCCCTTCATTCACATCAGTGTCCACAACATGCGCTAACAAGGCTTCACACCCCTTCCTCATCATCCTGTCTCACTACAAGAAAAATGTAAATTAGCGACGGAAACTTAGCAACGGAAACATTTTCGTAGGCAATTAGCGAAAAAATGCTTTCCGTCGCTAAAATTGAGTGATTTAGCGACGGAACTAATATTCGTCACTAAATTTGGAGGGAATTTATCGCGGTAAAATTAGCGACGGATATTAGCGATGGAACAATATAACCGTCGGTAATTTATTACCGACGATAAAGATACCGTTGGAAATTAGCGACGGAAAGCATATTTCTGTCGCTAAAGTTGAGTAATTTAGCGATGGTACTAATATTCGTCGCTAAATTTGGAGGGAATTCGTGGCGGCAAAATTAGCGATGGAAATTTTCTTTTCGTCGGTAAAAAGGCCAGAATTATTGGCGGTATAAATTTTTTTTGAATTTACCAACGGAAATTTCCGTCGGTAATTTTGTCGGTAAATTCTTTTTAAATATAAACTCACTCGACATCTCCCTCCCACTTCTATTTTCTTTTTCCTTTCTTCTTCTTCCTTCTTCCTACATCTTCTCTTCGATTTTCTTAGAGCCCATTTCTCTGTTGTGGACTCCTTATCTGCTCGACGATGTTGTCTTCTCCAGCTATTGTCATCGTGTCCTTCGGTAGAGGTATTTTTGCAACTACTGTCATGTGTTTTTTCATATATTAGATGAAAGTTAATTTGGGTATTTATTAATTTCGTTTATTTGTGTATTTTATTATTGGAAAACAACTTTAAGGTATAAATGTTAGTGATAGAAGGGACAAGACGTGATTTTAGTTGTGATGTGTTCATAAATTTCTGATGCATGTAAGGTGTTTGATGAAATGTTTGTTATTTGAAAAAATAATTTCAGTTCTTTATTTTCAATTCTGTTTTAGTATGAATTTTAATATTTTAATTCTTTTACTTGAAATAATGAAGTTCTCTCCATGGTGGCTTTTAGAGAAACTAAACAATTTGCCGATAAATTTTAAAAACTAATTTTTAGTAAATTTACCGACGGAAAAAAATTCCATTGGTAAATATATTGGATTTTACCGACGAATTTTTTTCCGTCGCTAATTACCGACAGAATTACAAATTCCGTTGTAAATTTTCTGACAAAAAAATTTACCAACTGAACAAAAAAACTGTCGGTAAATTTACCGACGGAAATTTTTACCGTCGGTAATTCTGTCGGTAAATTTACCAACAAAAAATATCCGTAGTTAAATTTTGTAATGGCCATATCTCCGACGCCTTTTTCTTAAATAAATTCCATCACTAAATAAGCTTACCGACGGAATATGTACAAATTTCGTCGATAAATTCCGTCGCTAAACTTTATTTTTCTTGTAGTGTCTACTAACAAAGCCGAAACAATATTGGGAGATGGTGTCCTTCGGTCCCCTTTGAAGATCACCTTATCATCATTACCAAGATCAAACTCTACCTCTTTAAGGCCACAATCTAACTTTGCACAATATTTCTCCATGACATCCATTCCCAGTATCACATCTACGCCTTTCAATTCCAACGATAACAAATCTCCTACAAGTTTAGAACCCTCAATAAACAATTCACAATCCCTATACACTTGACTTATTATCACCCTTCTCCCTAAGGGAGTACTAACAATCAAAGGACTATCCATGGGCACCAATTTAACATTATGCAAAATCATGCTTGCAGAAACAAATGAATGTGTGGAGCCATAATCAATCAACAATATATACTGTATGTTGGACCAATGACGGTTGACAAATTAAATCCTTTTATGTTTTGATAATAATAAAATGTATAGAATTGATTAAGAAATTATTTCAAGTATTTTTGGATTGATATACTATTAAAGAGTTAATGCAAATCAAGCTTGACACATTCAAAAGAAAAACAACGGTCAAGAGATTATGTGAGATCAAATATTCCCATCAATAAATATTGAAGATCATGCAAAATCTGTCATGGGATCCGACACTAGTCGACAAGCATATCACAAGTCGACCAAGAATTTTAGACATGTTAGTTGGGGCATGAAATAAGTTGACCAACTTGTTAGAAGTCTACTATTAATCAAATGGATAGAAGCACTAGTCGACTATCATCACATAAGTCGACTATTCGAAGAGCAGAGTTGAAACTCGCACGAAAAACGTAAGAGTTAGTCGACTGATGCTTTGGAGACAAGCTGACTATAAGGTACTAGTTGACTATAACACCTCAACTAGTCGACTATCAGGTGTAGCTGAACAAAATTTGATGAGTCAATCGACTACAAATGGAAAGAAAATCATTTTACAATGGCTATGAGCAATGTACAACGGCTAGTAGACTTCTCCAACGGCTACAATCATCTTAGAGTTTGCAAATCCAAATCAAAGCATACTATTATTGTTCCATCAATTTTCTCTCATTCTACTATTAGCTTGGTCTTAATTCCATTCATTTGTACTTAGAGTTATCATTTTCAATTTTCTATCATTGTATTGTGAGTTGAGTGATTAGAGGAAAATCACTTGGGAGGTAGGATTTGTGCGAAGTGAATCACACGTTAATACAATACTTATAAAACGATATAGAATGCACGAGAAGGGGGGGTTGAATTGTGTATTCCTCTTTTTTGAGATCTTTCAAAACTGTTTGTTAGAAATAAAATTCCTTACTGAACTTCCGATAGGTTCTAATTAATCAAAAATTTTGAAAACTTTGTTTAAGTATTGATAAAACTTGAATCTAAAAATAGAGATAGAGAGTGAGAGTGATGGACACAGAGATTTATCTTGGTTCACCCCAAACCGTGGGCTACGTCCAGTTCTCAGAGTTCTTTCTGAGATTTCCACTATCTCTTTCAACATTACAAGTATTCTTTGCAAACCTCTTCAGGTCTCTACAATCAGTATTCTTTCACACTTAGCCTCTGCAGGCTATCTGCACTACTTTTTCTCGTAAAAGTGTTTGCACACTTGTTACAAATAAAATAGCTCTCATTAATTTGAATGTAATGCCTTTGCTAAGTTTTGATCACTTTTTCTAACTTTGGCTAACTTTGCAATCTTCGACTTCGACTTGTATTTATAGCCTTTTTCTCCAACTGCTTCTTGATTCTTGTTTTTTAAATCTTTAAAGAAACGGTTATTCAGTTGAGTTTCAGAATTAACTCGAATCGACTCCTTCGCCTTCTTTTCAATTCGCATCTGCTTTTTCTTCGCCTCGTATTTTATAAATCGTGCTTTTTGCTCTGCGTTCGCATTTTTTTACTTCGCCTCAGGTCTACTTTTACTGTTTCGTGTCTTTGTCTTCTTTACTATTTACATCATCGTCTACGTCTACTTTACTATTTGCATCTGCTTCTGTGTCTGCTTTTGTATTAGTATTTGTGTCTGCGTCTGTGTCTGTGTTTGTATCCGCTTTGCTTAACGTCTTCGTTTGACTCTGCTTATTTTCTGCGTCTGTTTCTCTGTTTGTTTGTTCGTCTGTGTTCCTTTGTCCGTTTGTCTGACTTTGTCTGTATGACTTCGTCTGCTTTTGTTTTTCTTTTATTTTGCTCTTTTGTTATACATAAAAATCATATCTAAGTAAAGTCATTTGGACTTAACATTGTGCCGGAAAACAAATCAATTGTAAGGGTAGCTTGAGCCGAAAATCAAAAGGTGTTGTAAAAGTTCACACTAAACTAAAAAGTATGCAGTAAAGTGATTTGCTAAATCCTAAGTGGAAGCTTAGGTAGAGGACGTAGGTCTTAACACCGAACCTCTATAAAAATAGTTTTTGCCTTTCTTCCCTACTCTTTTGCATTTTAGTTTTAATTGTTTAAATTAGTGTGTTCTAATTCTCTACTATTTGTAGCTCTTTGCAAAAAAGGTTAAAAGATCTATTCAACCCCCCTTTCTAGATCGTTTACAATTGGTATCAGAGCAGAAGTATCCAAGGATGTCACAAAATAATCTAGCGGAAGAAGGTAACACTAATAATCGCCCTCCTTTGTTTAATGGTACTAACTATTCTTCTTAGAAAAATCATATGAAATATCATATTATAAGCGAGGGAGTAGAGTATTGGAAGATCATGATCTTCGGTCCACATTTTCCATTGAAAGAAAATGGCGAGGTAAAGACAGAGCTGGAGTATGATGACAATGATTGGAAGCAAGCTTACATCAACGCAAAAGCTATAAAATTGATATACTGTGCTCTCACCATTGAGGAGAGAAATAGAGTGAACTCATGCACTAGTGCTAAAAAATGTGGGAAAGACTTCGCATCACTCATGAAGGAACCAATCAAGTTCGAGAGACAAAGATCAATATGCTTCTCCATGACTATGAAATGTTTGTCATGAAAGAAGGTGAGTCTATTTCCATTATGCTTGATCGTTTTGCAGAAATAATCAATGGATTAGGCAACCTTGGAAAGCACATGACGGATAGCGAGAAGGTGAAAAAGATTCTTCGTTCACTACTGAAAGAATGGGATTCACAAGTCACCGCTATTATGGAGTCTAAGGATCTCAATCATTTGGAATTTCATGTCTTGGTGGGATCACTCATAAACTCTGAGATCATTCTCAAATCAAGAGGAGGAAGAGGTAAATCACAAAAGTCAATTACTTTAAAAGCTAATGTTTCCTCTATTGATGAAAGTGATGAAGAAGAAGAAGATGAAGAAATAGCGATGTATGCCAGAAACTTGAGAAAGTTCAAAGGACTACTCAAGAATAGGAAGAAAGAATTACGTGGTGGAAGAAATGAAGAAAGAAAGAAGTACACCATGGAAAGAAGGTCCAAGAGCAATGAAGAATGTTGGAAATGTGGAAAAAGAGGACATCATGCTAGAGAATGCAAAAGCTCATCCTTCACTTCAAATATCCAGAAAAATGACAAGATTGAAAAAGGGAAAAAGAAAGCTAGCGTAGTAGCCACTTGGAGTGATGATGAGGAAGCATATCAAAGCAATGATTAAAACAACTTAGCTCTCATGGAAAATAACTCCTTAACAAGTGATGATGAAGATGAGGAACAAGCAAGGAATGAAAAACCACCAAGCACATGGTACATTGATAGTGGATGTTCAAGGAACATGAGTGGAGACAAGAACCTATTTGGAGACAACAACAAAGGCAAAGTCATTGGTATTGGTAAAGTGGGTAAGGAACCTTTGCCTACCATTGACAATGTTTTGCTTCTTGATGGATTGGAACATAACTTGTTAAGTGTTTCTCAATTATGTGATATGAATTTTAATGTGACATTTGAATCATCTCATTGCATGGTTACGAAGGATGAAAATGTGGCTTTCATTGGTTTGAGACATGGTAATACTTATATTGTTGACTTACATGATGATAGTTCTTTTAATGAAAAGTGTTTGTGGAAATTAGAAGAAAATGCATTTTTATGGCATAGAAAATTAGGACATGCACCATTGCCTTTAATTTCTAAGCTTTTTAAAAATGATATTGTGAGAGGGTTTCCCAAAATAAAATTCGTTAAAGATCACTTGTGTGAATCTTGTTTGAAAGGCAAACATACTAGAGAATCTTTCAAACCAAAGAAAGAAATATGTACATCAAGAATTCTTAAACTTGTTCATATGGATTTGATTGGACCATCTAGGCATGCTAGTCTTAGTGGTAAATTATATGTTCTTGTTATTGTGGATGATTTTTCTAGATTTACTTGGGTGAGATTTCTTGCAAATAAAAGTGATGCTTTTAACGAGTTCTTTAAGTGGTGTAGGTTGGTTCAAAATGAAAAGAATTTGATAATTTTTGTAATTAAAACCGATCATGGAGGTGAGTTTGAGTGTGAACCATTTGAAAGGCTTTGTGACAAATATGGAATGGAGCACAATTTCTTAACACCAAGAACACAACAACAAAACGGTGTAGTAGAAAGGAAAAATCGTTCACTTGAAGAAATGAGGTGAACTATGTTGAATGAATACAATCATCCTAAATCCTTTTGAGCAGAAACAATCAATACCGCGTGCTATGTCATCAATAGAGTGCATCTTAGAAGAGACAAAAACAAGACATCATATGAGCTATGGAAAGGTAAGAAACCCAACATTTCATATTTTCATTCATTTGGTTGCAAATTTTTCATTCATAATAATGGAAAGAACAATTTAGGAAAATTGGATTCAAAATTTGATGTTGGTGTGTTTCTTGGTTATGCTCTAACTAGTAAGGCATTTAGAGTTTATAATAATAGAACTAAGTGTGTTGAAGAAAGAATTCATGTTAAATTAGATGATATGATATCACCCCCGAGAAAGGTTTGCTTTGATAATGATGCAGAAAATTTAGGAAATGGAGTTGAAGAAATTGAATCCAAGATTGAATTAATGAAGTTAGATAAAGAAGACCATGTACCCAACATTAAAACCTGGGAAAAAGTGAAGAATCATCCTATGGAGCAAGTAATTGGTAGCTTGAATGATGGTTTAAGAACTAGGAGAAATGTTTATGAGCACATGAGCAATTCAGCTTTCATCTCTCTAATGGAACCCATGAACATAAAAGAGGCTCTTGAAGATGGAATTGGTTGTTGGCTATGCAAGAAGTGCTTAATCAATTCAAGAGGAATAATGTATAGGACTTGGTAGCTCCACCAAAGGACAAAACTATTATTGGAGTCAAGTGGGTAAATAGGATGAGAATGGTGAAGCAATCAAGAATAAATCAAGGTTAGTATCTCAAGGATTTTATCAAGAAGAAGGCCTTGATTATAATGAGACATATGCTCCTGTGGCTCGATTGGAGGCAATCAAATTATTATGTGCCTTTGCATCGCATAAGAGGATCAAATTAAATCAAATAAACGTCAAAAGTGTGTTTCTAAATGGCTACATCTAAGAGGAAGTTTATGTTGGAACCCCTCCTCGGTGAGTCGCGTGCCGGACATCCTACGTGACATCTGGACGCTCATCTCATAAGGGAGGAATTCCTCACCACGAAAGAAACCTCAAATCGAACTTACTTTAACGTCATCCGAACAAAACTTGATAAATTCACCCTAATTATCTTCCAATAAAATTGATTTGCTTAGGGCCCATAACTAAATCCAATTCCTAAGCTAAAATGAAATTCTATATCGCTAGGTCAATTAGAATCAGAAATCACCTCAATTGGATCTCTATAGCTCACAAAATCGCCCGAAAATGAAATTACATTCAAAATCGTCACGTAATTTACTCTCTTTAATGTTATCCATAAAGTCAGACCAAAACCCGACACTCTCATTTTACCAAAAAGGGGTATAAAAATTTTTTAGAAACCCAACGTTTCGAAAATCGTAAAAATCGGAGGTCAAACGGAGGAAAGACAAAGAAAATAAGAAAGTGGTTTTATTGATCATATTTGAAAAAAATCAGAAATTAATATTAAAAAAAATAATAATTGCAAAACAGTGTCGCACGAGGAACATTTTATATATAATTTTTTTAAAAAAACTGAAATAACCTTCTAACTTTGAACAGGTCTAACCTTTCACCCCGAAATTGAAATTTCGTAAATTTAGTCTTAATAAAAAGATAAAAGGAAGCTCTACAACTTCCTAGAAGGATTTAAAAACTAATTTAGCCATTAAGAGGGTCATAAATTGCTTCAAAGTTGCTGCCACTAAATTTAAATTTCCCAACACAATGCTAAGAATTTGAAAGTTCATATCTTTTAGCACACAAGTTGAAAAATGACATATTTTACCTCATTGGAAAGATAAGGAAAGGATCTACAAACTTCATGAAGGGTTCAAAAATTAAATCAGTCATTAAGAGAGGTAAAAACACACCTAAAGCTACTGCCTATATCTTCACCAATGGAACAGTAACTTTACCTAAATAAACAGTAACTGTAATCTTCCCAACCTCATAACTTTTTATTCCTAACTCCAATAATTTCAAATAATACCTCATTGGAAAGAGGAAAAGATAATCTACATTTTCTATGAAGAAAGAAAAAATCAAATCAGTCTCTAAGTTGGTGAAAAACTCTCCCGAAGGTGCTGCACAAAACTTACCCTCATCAACAGTAGCTGAAACTTTTCAATCCTTATAACTTTTTCATCTTAAGTCCGAAGTGACAAACTATATATCATTGGAAAGCTCTCAACAAGTACTACACTCTTCAAGAAGACATCTCACTTAAATTCAAGCTCTAAGAAGGTCAAAACTTCAGTCGAAGGTTCTGCCCGTTTTTAAGAAAATTGGACAGCAACTCCCCTAAAAATGTAACTAGCCAAATCTTCAATCCAACTTAACAACCTGCATAAAAACTCAATCTTCTAACTTCCATAACACAGCTCAAACCAAATATACTTCAAATCAAAGGCAGTAACACACTCTTAAGCATCTATCCATTTCAAAACCTAAAGAAATACAAGCTCATCCTTGCTTTTATTAACTTCAACCATACATCCATACATTCTTAGAAAACATATACAAGATACATTTGAAATTCAAAACACTTACATTTACATGAAAACAAGTCAATACAAAGCTTCAAAGGGCATTTAGCCCGATTACATCCTAAATAGCAAAAGTGAAAGTACAAAGAACAAGCTAATGCTTTGATTTCTCAAAACACGACTTCAAAAGCAAAATGCATCGGAGTTGCCTCAATCCGGATGCGGTGACTCGGTTTCTCACTCGACACCTGTGAAGGGGAAATGGGGGGGGGGTGAGCTCGACGACTCCGTGGGTGATAACTTAATAAATGAGAAATAAGCAAAAACCATCATTCATTTACCCATTTTCAAAACAATGTCACATTACTAAAAGCATTTTCACTTTTCAAATCTATTCACATAATTTATCACTTGAACAATTTACAAACTTAACACACCACAAAAATAACCTAACATATCACAGAATCAAAAACAAAGTTGTTCGGGTGGATCAAAAACGGAGCGTACTACACATTTCTGCGAAGCGGTCATGTGTAGTCGTGACTGATGGGAGTCCTTGTAAGGAACTCCAATGCCACTAGCGGGAAGGCGGGAGAAGCCTATGGGTAGACAGGTGCACCTAACTCTGACGGGATCACCACAAACCAAAGAAAGAACATAATTCACACAATTCAAAACCATTTGCCTCAACTGGCATTTACAAGTTTTACTTTCGCATAATTGCTCAAAAAGGCAGTCTTGTTCTGAAATCATAAAATCTCGTCCTTTCACTTAATAAATCATTATATAAATCATTTCAACATACATTGACGATCCAAGAACATCACATACAAGATAAAAACATCACAAAGAGTCATTCATACAAGACTTCTAAGTTATTGGAAAGCAATAATTGACATTTATTATAAAAACGTTAATATGCCTAATTTCTCAAGTATTAAGAAATCACCCACCTGAAATCTTTTAGCTTTTGGATTGAACAATTGGCCTTGCTTCTTCCTCCAATTGCCTCAATTCACCTTCATTAAGCATAAATATCCCATAAGCATAAGAGATTGCTAAATTGGAATTTCTAAGGAATGGGAAACATGAATTAACACCTACATAACTTTACTCATACCTAAAGTAAGCTATTTAAACCCAAAACCTATCAAGAAACTTCAAAATTTTCGAAATTCCCCTTACCTTAATGAAACCCACGAAAATCTGATTTGCCTTTAATAAAGGATTTAACCATTCTCTAACCTTATTCTTCTTAAAGAACTTCTTAACTCTCTTCTCTCAAGCAAGAAATCAACAAACCCCTAGCTTTTTCTTCTTCTTCTTCTTCTCCTTATCTCCACCAAAGGTCTCCTCTTCTCCTTTCTCTTAAGTAAATTTCGTAGCTTTCCTTGTAAATGACTTAGGAAACATTGTTTTTAACTTATAACCTAAGCAAAACTACGTAGTTTCATTTAATTCCCTCCTTTCCTTGCTATTTTCGTTTCCTTCTTCATGTTTTAAGGCTACATCATCTAGCATTTCCTTCTTAAAACATAAAGATTTCATGGGCTTCCTCTTGATCCACGACAATCACCATTCATTCCTTCCTTCTTTATTTAAATGAAATTTAAAAGTGCTTAAAGCCCATCTCATAAGTCTTAAGCCTTAAAAACATTCATGATCTTCCTAAAAAGCCTTTATACCATCTTAATCTTTTTAAAATTCCAATTTTAACTAAATTTCCCCAATTAATTTCTATTATTTAAGTACTAAAAAATCCCAAATTCTTATAAATAAAAGGAAATTAGCAAATTAATCCTCAAAATAAATAAAACATGTTTAATGCAAATCGGGGTCCAACATTTCTCCCCCCTTAAAAGAATTTTGTCCTCGAAATTCGTACCTGAATCAATGACGAGATGGGGATACTTCTCCTTCATAGCTTCTAATGGCTCCCACGTGGCCTCTTCCACCGATTGGTTCCTCCATAGGACTTTTACCAACTGCACAGTCTTGTTCCTGAGAACCTTTTCTTTGGTATCCAAGATCTGCACTGGAAGCTCTTCATAACTCAAATCATCACTCAACTGAACTTCATCAGCTTGAATGACATGGGAGGGATCTGATCGATATCTCCTCAGCATAGAGACATGAAAGACATCATGAATCTATGATAGCTCCGGAGGTAATGCTAACTTGTATGCCAACGGACCAATCCGCTCTAAGATCTCATAAGGCCCCACATACCTCGGATTCAGCTTACCCTTCTTTCCAAATCTCAGGATCCCTTTCCAAGGGGAAGTCTTAAGAAACACCTTCTCATCGACCTCATACTCCATCTCTTTCCTGTGAGCATCTTCATAATTCTTCATCCTCTCCTGAGCTGCTTTCAACCTGTGCTTTATCATATTGACCTTATCAATGGTCATCTGTATCAACTCTGGACCCAAAAGTTTCCTGTCTCCCTCTTCATCCCAACACACTGGAGTCCTGCATCTTCTCCCATACAGAGCCTTATAAGGAGCCATCTGAATGCTCGAATGATACGAATTATTGTATGCAAATTCGATCAGAGGCAAGTGCTCATCTCATGCTCCTCTAAAATCCATCACACATGCCCTGAGCATTCCCTCAAGAGTCCAAATGGTCCTCTCAGACTGACCATCGGTCTGAGGATGGAAAGCAGTGCTAAAACTTAACTTAGTACCCAAAGCCTCTTGCAAACTACCCCAAAATCTCGAAATAAAACGAGGGTCTCGATCAGATACAATCTAATCCGGGATCCCATGCAATCTCATAACCTCATCAATATATTTCTTGGCTAGCACATGCAGAGAATCTGTCTGTTTGATTACCAGAAAATGGGCTGATTTCGTCAATCTATCCACAATCACCCATATGTCATCATATCTCCTACTGGTCCTGGGCAATCCCATCAGAAAATCCATAGTCACCCTCTGCCCTTTCCACTCAGGAATGGATAATGGCCTCAACTGGCCTGAAGGTGCCTGATGTTCAGCCTTGACTTGCTGACGCACCAGACACTTACTCACATACTTGGCCACATCCTTCTTCATACCTCTCCACCAGAAATGTTCCCTGAGATCCCTGTACATCCTGGTGCTGCCTGGGTGTATAGCATAAGGTGCATTGTGTGCCTCATCCAGAATCTCATCTTTTACCTCCTTGACATCAGGAATACAGAGCCTATTCCTGACTGTCAGGAGTCCATCATCACTCAGTACCATACCGGACTCCTTACCCCTCTGCACCTCTTCCCGCAGCTTACTCAATTCGGGATCCTGAACTTGCAATTCTCTCACCTTTTCTCTAAGGATCAGTCTCACCCGAAAAGTAGCAATCATATAATCAGATTCCTCCTGCTTCAAACTAATCCTGAGCTTAGCCATCTCTTCCAATAGTGGCAGATAGATTGTCTGCACATATGCTATGGAAGACTTCCTGCTCAAAGCATCTGCAACAACATTGGCCTTACCGGGATGATACTCAATCAATAGGTCATAATTCTTGAGCAGCTCAATCCATCTCCTCTGTCTCAAATTCAGCTCCTTCTGACTCAACAAGTATTTGAGACTGTTATGATCTGTAAAGATCCTGGTTTGCACTCCATACAGATAATGCCTCCAGATCTTCAAGGCAAAGATCACAACTGCTAACTCCAGATCATGGGTTGGATAGTTCACCTCATAAAGCTTAAGCTGCCGTGAGGCATATGCTATCACCTTATCTTCCTGCATAAGCGCACATCCCAACTCCTTTCTGGAAGCATCACTATACACAGTATAACTTCCCTCTCCTATGGGTAAAGTCAGAACTGGAGCACTAGTCAATCTGTGCTTGAGCTCCTCAAAGCTCTGCTGACACTCATCACTCCAGACAAACTTATGGTTCTTTCTCAACAATTTGGTCAAAGGAGCAGCAATCATGGAGAAACCCTCCACAAATATCCTATAATAACCTGCTAAACTAAAAAAGCTCCTCACCTCTGTCACTGTAGTCGGAGCATGCCAGTTCACTACAACTTCAATCTTCTTGGGATCCACATGCACCCTCTTCTCAGAAACAATGTGGCCAAGGAAGACCACTTTACGAAGCCAAAATTCACATTTGGTGAATTTGGCATACAGCTCTCTCTCCCTCAACCTCTACAATACAATTCTCAAGTGCTACTCATGTTCTCCCTCACTCCTAGAATATATCAGAATGTCATCGATGAACACGATAAAAAACTGATCCAAAAACTCCCTAAAGAGCCCTGTTCATCAGATCCATAAAAGCAGCAGGAGCATTGGTCAGTCCAAAAGGCGTAACCAAAAACTCATAATGGCCATACCGTGTCTTGAAAGCTGTCTTGCTCACATCAGACTCCTTAATCCTGAGTTGATGGTAGCCAGACCGGAGATCAATGTTAGAAAAGACTGTTGCCCCCTGCAGCTAATCAAACAAATCATCTATCCGAGGCAAAGGATACTTGTTGTTCACTGTCACCTTATTGATCCTCCTGTAGTCAATACACATCCTCCAAGTTCCATCTTTCTTCTTAACAAATAAGACCGGCGCTCCCCAAGGTGAAGTGCTCGGCCTAATAAACCCCTTCTCTAAAAGAACCTACAACTGCTCCTTAAGCTCCTTCAACTCAGCTGGAGCCATCCTGTAAGGTGGAATAGAAATAGGAGCTATCCCGGGAGCCAAATCAATAGCAAACTTGATCTCCCTCTCCAGTGGCAAACCGGGCAACTCCTCAAGAAACACATCAGGAAATTCCCTCACAATGGGAATATCCTCCACCTTGCTCTCCTTCACACTGGTATCCATAACACATGCCAAGAAGGCTTCATAGCCTCTTCCCATCGATCTATCACCAATGAGTGAAACAAGCCTTAAGCGGTGTCAACTTCTGTCTCCTCCGAAAACTACTTTCGACCCTCTCCGGATCAAATTCCACTTCCTTTTGACCACAATCCAACACTTTATACTTCTCCATCACGTCCATTCTGACGATCACATCTAACCCCTTCAGATCTAGTGGTAGCAGATCCACTACCAAACTAGATCCATCGATCACAAGCTCACAATCTCGAAAGATCCGGCTCATAATGACATTTCTCTCTAATGGAGTACTAACAAGCAGAAAATCATCCAAAAGAACTGATTGCATACCAGGAAATATCATACTGGCAGAGACATAGGAATGTGTAGAACCAAAATCAAAGAGAACATATACATCAGAATGAAAAAGCTGAGCCATACCAGTAACAACCTCTGGTGTGACTGCAGCCTCCTCCCGAATCATAGCAAACACCCGAGCCTGTTCTTGCCCTCTCGGTCTCCTTGGAGGATTGGGCTTCCTCCAGATTGGTGGTACCATAAAAGTCCACCGCTCCGAACTTTCGCAGTTTATCAAACTGTCCGCCCCTAACATCAGAAAATGGCACGGAAGCCCGAGACCCTTAAACCATGGCAAAAGTGAAAGCCTGGGCAAAGGCCTGGAAAACTTGCGGGTCCATCGTAGGCATAGTAGGAGGAGGAGGAGGTGGAGGCTCCTCAGATTGCACACTAGGTGCCTCAGGGCCAGGAGTAGAATGTGTCCCTGCAACTTGTGGGATGTGAGACCCATCTTTGCTCCCCTGGTGAGAGCTTGAGCGAGATCGAGTCCCTCGGGTTCTAGCCCGACGTGGCATATTCTATTCACTCCTTCAAGAGAAAACCAGTGAAAACCTTAGTTCATGCAAAAACAATTTTCAAAGTATCTCGAATGCTTTAATTCATTCAAAATCATGCACTTTTAATAGAGGTCATGAAAACCCTAAAGTTCTCCTTCAACCCAAACCTCAACCGAAAGCTCTGGTACCATAAGTGTTTCTTAATGTTGGACCCCACACCCCATCCGTAGGTGTTTGGGGGTTATACCTCGACGTGTGTTTGCGGGTTATACCGTAAAATCTAACCTTAATGAGTATTGTCCTCTTTGGGAGTCGAACTCGCGACCCCTCAAGTTTTTGTTGTTTCTAAGAACACGCCTCTTAACATCACAACTTGTAAAGATCATAACTTTCCACTATGATATCCAACTTCTAAGGAGACTATTTTTACCAGTTTTACCTAGATCGTTCCAGATTTTCCCCCGAAGTCAATACACAATTTTACCCCTATGGAAAACTTGAAATATGAAATGTACACTACAAGATAATAAGCACATCCACAACAAAACTTCCTCAATACTCAATTCCTTTACAAATCAAAATGAAGTTCGCACATAGCTTCCATACATAGCCTTAATTACTTATCTACATTACATCAAAGTCTTAACCCAAGTTACAAAAATACATTGAATGCTCAATGTTCAATATGTTTATAAAGCTATTTAAAAGTCTAGCCATTTACCTAGTACAAAAGCTAACTATCTTGGAATTTATCCAATTGCCTTGCAAGGATCACTGATCTTCTCGATCTGCACCTGATGAGTGGGAAAATGTTGGGTTGAGCTACACAGCTCAATGACTAAGATATTTATAGCTATTGGTAACAAGCCACACAATCAAATATATATATATGAATATTCATAGTTACAACCATGTCATTTCATAATCTAGCAAAGCAAGTTCAACATCCACAATTCCAATTCATAACCCAAGGCATAACACACAGATGTCATTATAGCTTATCATATCAAAATGCAAATGCACAAATAATTGGCTCGAGGGTTCCGTGGAACAAAACAGAGAAACCGAGGTTTACTCCATAAACGAATCGAGTCTACTTTTCAAATCTCGTGGGTCACAAGCGTCATCTGGGAGAAGGCTTTATGTCGATGTGTACGTGACTACGAAATGGTTCCTCTCTCTCCCAAACATAATCAAATTCCATGCTTAATTCAACCATTCACTATCTCATATTCTCATGCTTTTTCTTTATACAAAATGCCATGAATCAATGTAATGGAATAATATGATCATACACACAATTCAATTATTTTATCACAATGTCATACATCATAATGCAATTTCAACATCACAACATTTCAAGCAAGTCATTTTAACACACCATACCCACACAAGGCATTTTGCCCATTACACAAATAACTATAAATAAATTACCCACCTTATAACTCTTGAAAATCCAAATTCAATGTTGCCCTTCCTCTTGCTCTTGGGTAGGTTCTTGATTTCCTAACATAACCAAAATTCCCATTTAATTCCAATTCCACTGGAAATCCCCCAAATTTTCATAATCATAACAAAATGGATTAACACAAATCAAGCTCAAACTTAACCTACCCGTAGTCCATATAGGTTAGAAAACCCAAAACCTAACTTAGAAACCCATCTTCTTCCTCCAATCATTCCCAACAGAAAAACCCCTTCTCTTTCTAAACTTCTTCATTCACAACACAATAACCCATTTCTTTACTAAAGCAAGAAGGAGATGGTGAACTTACCTTAAAAAGCTTGATTCTTCTCTTCTTTCCATGATTTTCCTCCTCCTTCTCTAGCTTTTCTTATTTTTTCTTCTCCTTCTCTTCTATCTCTCACGTTTTCTCTCCTCTCTTCTTCTAATTCAAGCCTTTTTGTTAGTTCCAAAATTGCCCCTCACTTACTTACCCTTTCTAATTTTTGCCCCTCCTTTGTCTTTTATGGCACTACTCCTTTAATCCACTTAACACAAGTCTACTAATTTCCAACACTTCAATCCAATTTCAATTTCTAATCCTTCCCTCAATTTTCTAATTAATTGTTGGACCCCTGCCGGAGCCCAACATCGGACATGAGAGCGTGACGTGAAACATGATAATAATATATTTAGAAAAGACCTGCGGAAGATTAATGGGCCTGCTGGAAAACAAACTTGAAACCTGCTTTCATGTGATTTAAATAAACAAGGCGAAACATGTAAATTAAACGATTGAGGAAGGAGACCATCGGAAGTTCAATGGACCCATCGTGAACATACTCAAAACTTGCTTTCATGCTTTAAAACAAACATATCCATAATTCATGCTCCAAAAGATGAGTTTCATAACACTTTTAAAAATATCTCAAAACAAATTACAACTGTGAATATTAGAGCCAAAAATCTAAAACACTCTTGAACCAATGATATCTTGAACCAATGATACTTGAAATGTAACTAAAGTCTTGACTTCCAAAAATATATCATTGAAAATAACAAACATAACAAAATGAAACGGGAGTGCTGCCATAACTCGTGACTCACTCGATCTCTTGATCGTCACTTGTATGGGGGAGATTAGAGGGGGTGAGCTATAAAGCTCGTGGGAACATATTTATAATATAGCCATAAGCAAAAGTAATAAAAAATTTACTCATTGTCGTGATACTTGTTGAAATCATAGACATTGAGCATGTATGATTCATAGATTGAAAATGCTTGATTCTTAACCAGTTCATGATGCCTGACACATAACAAATCATAACACATAACATAACATGATGGTTTGGGTTGTCCCTGGTTCGTGACGTACTACACATGCCATCAAAATGTTGATGTGTAGACGTAGTTTCATGAGGGAATCCTTGTGAGAAACCCTGTTCCACAGTCGGGCAAGCGGGAGAAGCCTTTTCGTGAGTCAATGTGCACTTGACTATTCGTGAGGGATACCGCAAACTCACATAAACATGCATTATTCATGTTCTTGTAATTTTGTTTGCCAAATTAACACTTGCTTGTAAACTTGCTTGTAATCTTGCTTGTCATGTATTCGTAAAACATGATTTCATGTACTTGTATTCGTGAAAGGAGAACACCCCTTTGTAAAAAAAATCTTGGTAATGATCATAAATGCAAATCACATAGCATAATATAATCATTCATAATAATATGTAATGCAATCGTGGATGATGCAATTCAAATGCATTAATTCTTTCTTGATTTGAACGAAACAATGAGTACTTATATACTCTATTATAAACATGAACCCACCTGATTTCCTTGCTTGTTCTTTCCTAGGAATGAGTTTCCTCTTGAGCCTCTTGATCCTCTTGCCTCACTTGATCTCCTAAAATAAGAACCAAAATCCCATTTAATAACTCTTGCTGAAACAATAATTCCATATTTTTAACTTCCATCCAAAATTCCATATTTTTAGAAACTGATTCATAACTTCATCACTTCACAAAACTTGTAGATCTATGCCTCTAGTTCACAACGCCTCAAAAATCACCTCAAAAGGACTTCTGTAGCAAAAGATATGATCAAAACACTAAAAAAATAATTTTGTTGAAAAGCGGCCTCGCCATGACGAGGTGGCTGTCACGACGAGTGGCTGACGCCACAAGGCTCCCTATCGCGACGTCGACGTCATGACGTAATGCTCCTTCAGACGTCATGGTAGGCGGCCTTATGCACGTCGCGACGTGCGGAGAGGAGAACCGACTCCCGAACCCAGATTTTTGCCATTTTCAACCTTAAATCCTTCCCTTTCTCAACTACAACACATCTAACCCTTTAATCAAGCTCTACACTTCTTTTCTAGGTTCATTCTATCACAAAATCACCAACAAACACAACAACCCATGCATTTATACAAATCTTTCCCATAAACCCTAACTCCATCGATTTCTACTCATTTAATGCAAATCTAGGGTTTAATCCAACCCAAACAAGAGTAAAAGAGTTTAACTTACCTGAAGAATGTTTCTAATCCGTCGAAAAACGTCGAAACCAAGCTTCCACTTTTCTCTTCTTCTTCTCCTCTCCCTACGACTTTCTCTTCTCTTTTTCTCTTATTCTTTTCTTCTTTCTTTTCTTTTCTTCTTTTAATTCCTTAAACCTACAAGGAAGAGCAAAGACTATAATGCCCTCCTTTGCTTAGCCTAAAACCTTTTTCCCTTGAGTGACTTGCCCATTTTGCCCTCAAATATTTTTACTCTTTCAAACACTTATTCCATACTAATCTCAAATAATTCAAATTTTCCATTACTACTTCCACTAAAATCAAACTATGCCATAAATCATACAACTAACATAATTCATACTTAATAACATCAAGAAAACAAAAATTTGGGCCCAACATTAATGACCCAAATCTTAAAAAAAATTAATTAAACAAACAAACAAAACAAAAACAAATAACTAGACAATTAATAAGAATTTAGAAAAAATTCAGGATCCAACAACTCTCCCTTTAAAAGAATTTCGTCCTCAAAATTCTTACCTAAGTCATTGAAGAGGTCGGGATATTTCTCCTTCATTGCTTCCAAGGGCTCCCATGTTGCCTCTTCCATCAAATGGTTCCTCCATAAGACTTTAACCAGCTTTACAATCTTGTTTCTCAAAACCTTTTCCTTTGAGTCTAAAATCTCCACTGGTAGCTCTTCATATGTCAAATCCTCCCTTAAATGAACCTCTGAAGGTTGAACTATGTGTGAAGGATCTGATCGGTACTTCCTCAACATCGACACGTGAAAAACATTGTGAATCTTAGATAATTCTAATGGCAAGGCTTACTTATAGGCTAAAGGCCTAATCTTCTCAATGATCTCATAAGGGCCTATGTATCTCGGACTAAGCTTGCCTTTCTTACCACACCTCAAAACTCCTTTTCATGGAGAAGCTCTAAGAAACACTTTGTCTCCAACTTCAAATTCCGTATCTTTTCTATGGGCATCTGTGTAGCTCTTCATTCTGTCTTGAGCTGATTTAAGTCTCTGTTTCACCAATTTAATCTTGTCAACTATAACCTGTACCAACTCAGGTCTACAAGTCTCCTTTCACCTTCTACATCCCAACAAATAGGAGTTCTATACCTCCTACTATACAAAGCTTCATAAGGTGCCATCATAATTCCTGAGTGATAGGAATTATTATAAAAAACTCTATTAAAGGCAAATGATCATCCCATAAGCCTTTGAAATCCATAACACACATTGCCTTCAGAGTTCGGATTGTCCTCTCCGATTGTCCATCAGTCTGTGGATGGAAAGCTGTACTGAAATGCAACTTAGTTCCCAAAGCCTCCTGTAAGCTTTCGCAAATCTGAAAGTGAACTTGGGATCTCTATCCGAGACTATCAAACTTGGAATCTTATGAAGTTAGATTATCTCATCTATGTATTTCTTGGCCAAAGCATTCAAAGAATCTGTCTGTCTAATTGGTAAGAAATATGCTGACTTAGTCAGCCTATCAATAATCACCCACATCGCATCATGTTTCCTACTAGTCTTTGACAATCCCATCAAGAAATCCATCGTAATCTTCTCCCATTTCCATTCCAGAATTGAAAAAGGTTTAAGCTTACCTGAAGGTGCTTGGTGCTCAGCCTTAACTTGCTGGCACACTAAGCATCTTTTGGCATATTCTACAATTTCTTTCTTCATTCCTTTCCACTAGAAATGCTCCTTCAAATCTTTATACATTCTTGTACTTCCTAGGTGCATTGCATAAGGCACATTATGTGCCTCATCAAGAATCTCATCTTTCAGCTCTTGCATATCTAGAATACATAATATGTTACCTACCACCATCAATCCATCATCTCTTATCTTTATTTCAGAAGGTTTACCACTTTTAATATGTTTTCTAAGCCTTCTCAAATACTCATCTTGCTTTTGCAACTCCTTAATCTTTTCGTTCAATACTGGCCTTACTCTAAAGTTAGCCAATATACAATCAAATTCAGCTTGTCTCAATGTCACACTGAGTTTGACTAATTCCTTCAACAGAGGAAGATATACTATCTCCACATGTGCCATAGTCAATTTTCTACTTAGTGCATCCACTACTACATTAGCTTTCCCCGAGTGGTAGTCTATCATCAAGTTATAATCTTTTAGTAGCTCTAACCATATTCTCTGTCTTAAGTTCAACTCTTTTTGACTCATCAAATAATTAAGACTTTTGTGATCTGTAAACACCTTAGTGGTGACTCCATACAAGTAATGTCTCCAAATCTTCAATGCAAAAATTATGGCGGCCAATTCTAAGTCATCCGTTGGATAGTTCATCTCATAAGGTTTTAATTGCCTAGAAGCATAGGCAATCACTTTATCTTCATGCATCAATACACACCCTAATCCCTTCCTCGAGGCATCACTATACGCTATGTATCCATCATTACCCGAAGGCAAAGTCAAAATCGATGCACTCGTCAGTTTGTATTTAAGCTCCTCAAAGCTTTTCTGACATTCATATGTCCACACACACTTCTGATTCTTCCTGGTCAGTTTGGAAAGTGGAGCTGTTATCATGGAAAAGCCCTCCACAAACCTCCTATAATACCCAGCTAAACCCAAGAAACTCCTTACCTCAGTTACATTCTTAGGTGCTTCCCATTTCACCACTGCCTCTATTTTTTTCAGATCCACATGCACTCCTTTTTTTGAAACTGCATATCCAAGGA
Organism: Erythroxylum novogranatense; assembly: GCA_029891385.1. Classification (NCBI taxonomy): domain Eukaryota; kingdom Viridiplantae; phylum Streptophyta; class Magnoliopsida; order Malpighiales; family Erythroxylaceae; genus Erythroxylum; species Erythroxylum novogranatense. The sequence goes on along the minus strand of CM057226.1, from coordinate 46,387,528 downwards.
ACATCACTTTCCTTAGCCAAAATTCACATTTATCAAATTTGGAATATAACTCTTCCTTCCTCAAAATCTTCAAAGCAAGCCTTAAATGTTCCTCATACTCCTTGTCACTCTTAGAATAAACTAATATGTCATCAATAAAGACTATGAAAATAAACTCAAGACTTTATTCATGTCATTTGTCAACCCATAACTCAAAGTGGCCATACCATGTTCTAAAAGCGATCTTGACACAGGACTCCTTTATCCTCCATCTATTTTAGAAAGACTCTTGCCCTGCGGTGATCAAATAGATTCTTGGAGCGAATTCATTCTTGATAAACTCGATTGAGTTTTCGATCGTCCACACAAGAGGACCTATCTTTCTTCTTCACAAAAAGGACCGGAGCTCCCTAAGATGAAGAGGTCAGCCTAATGTAACCCTTCTCGAATAAATCTTCTAACTGCTCCTTAAGCTCCTTCAATTCTGCCAGAGCCATTCTGTAAGGAGGAATCGAAATTGACATCATGCTTGGAAGAAGATCAATGTGAAATTCAATTTTCCTAGTTGGGGGTAGTCTTGGCAATTCCTCGGTGAAGACATCCGGGAATTCCATTACCACAGGTATTTCTTCTAAGTTCCTTTATTTGCCTTCGTGTCTACCACATAGGCCAAATATGCTTCATACCCCTTCCTCATCATTCTCTCTGCCATTAGAGCTGAAACAATCCTAGGTGGACTGACTTTCCTATCCCCCATAAACACTACTGTTCTACCTTCATCAAATTTAAACTCCACTGTCTTCTGTTTGCAATCCAAGTGTAGGAAAATCCCGGTGTGAGCATCACATGCCCACGGTGCGGAAAACAAAAATTTTTATTCCGGGACCTTCCCGAAAGCCAGGATCCATGTGTCTATACAACAAACTCAAACCATAATGGCCAAAGAAGACCGTCTCTAACGGTATCCACGCAGAGATCGGATGTAGCGCCCCCTTACAGTAGAGTATACACCGATGCGCCCACAGGTCATACCGATACATACCCTGCGATGAGGGTGCACCACCAGACAATCGCTTCTATAAAACCTCATGGCATCAATATAATCAAAGCAGTAAGATCACAGTCACTAATTCTTAAAACCAAAGAGTACTTCTCATTGCATTCGTAAATCCTAAGTACAATATCCGGTCATAATTTACAACTTCATAAGTCCAAAATAAACAGTAATAGCTCCTATCTAGGTCATCCCCAAAATATCCCAAAGGATCCCCAACTGACCGACCTGTGGGCCATGCTCCTCTCGCCGGCACACACACAACAGGAAAAGTCTCAAAATCCGGAACTAGAGTCACACTACCGCTGTCCTGAAAAATAGTCGCAATTTGGGTGAGTTTGCGAAACTCAATGAGTAACGATCATTGATGGTTTACCCAATTCATGCATTACGCAGAATTGCATACAGAGCAACACATATCATAAATCAGAATTTCATACAATCAAAATCACACATTTACAGTTAGTCCATATCATGTTCATAGCATAATCACAGACTGTATGCACAATGATTTCCAATTCATTATTAGCGTTGTGACTGGGCGTCAGAGTTTTTCCCCATTTCTGGGCACATTACACAGAATCGCGATTTTGGGGGTAGGAGAGCCCTCTGGGTATGCACTACTGCCCACGCGCACTAGGGATAGGAGAGCCCTCTGGGTATGCACTAATCCCTTTTTCACTTAACACAATTGATGAGCTTATAGCTCCACTCGGATCGAATGTGCTCCGGTCTGGCTGCCGCCATCGATTTCTAATCATGCCTAGCATGCTTTCACAATTCTCACTAATGTATACCTCATGCGAGTCACATAATCAAAAGCACAGATAGTTCACATACGTAGCACATAACACATAAGAGATTGAGAAACCAACTAGGTTACTCACCTCTAAACTTCTGCATCTTCGTAGGAAGTCTCAGCTGCGTCTGATGATCGACGCTCCACTCGAGCCTCTATCAAATCAGAATATTCACATATCACTAATTGAACCAATTTCAATAATCAGAATGCTGATATTTCAAATGAATGTTGTACTATGCACGTTATGACATTTCCGACCAAAATCCCGAATTATCTCAATTCTGCTCTTTTGCTTTAGTTCATAACAATTTCTAATACCATAATTCAATTGGCTAAGTTCCATATCCTCCAAAGTCAAAATCAAAGACATAGGACTTATCGATGAATCGGAATCAAATTCACTATTCAAATGTCATCCGATTTCGAGAATTATTGAACTAAATCTCCAGAATCACATTCTTCTAAATTTATACTCGTAGCCCCAAAAATTAAGATCACTTAATCACTCCCAATTCATAACTAGAATAACCTTAAAAATCCTTACAACCAAGCCATACATATGCGGGAAAACAGGCGTCCTCGCCGCGGCATCCTCTCCCTTGCACAAGGCTACCGCCTCACCGCTCACTTACGCCGATCATTGCCTCGGCCTCAAGGCCTCTTCGCGTGTTGCAAGGTTCGTCATACACAAGGACATCGATCGCAGATCCGCCAGAAAACCCAGAAATTTTCCAGATTTTTGACAGATAAAATCATTAAATTCAAGTTTTCTCTTCACAAATCACCCCTAAATAATTCCATACATAATATACAACTAATCTCTAACTTCTATTTCATCAAACAATCAATATCCCCAAATCTCAACCCTAAAACCTATATCGTCCGAAACACCTTAATCCTCAAACAATTAATCACTAAATTTCTGCTTGAATCAAAAGATTAAACACATAAATAAGCAATAACTTACTTGATTCAAGCTTAAATCCTTGAAGAACATCAAGAAATCCACGAAAGGGAAGAAGGAGATAAAGCAATTTCTCAAGGGAAGAAGAAAGCATCGACTGTCAAATTTTCAAAAGGGGGAGGGTTTAAATAATAAGACTCATTAAGGCTTGTTTGGCAATTAATTGCCACAAGTCTAAATCGAACAACCTCAATCCAATTTCTAACTCTAATTTCTCCCAAATTCCAATGGCTAAATCTTAATTCCTCAATTCAAATTTCTAATCTATCCATACCATTGGATAATTAATTTCGGAACCGGAAATCCAATTTATCAGGCATCTATCCATTTTTTTCGGTCCGGGTCTATTGCTCCAAAAATTCCAGAAAAATTCCTATAATTCCACAAAATTAGGAAATCTCTAATCACATGCTCAAATATCAAATCTTCAATTCCTAAATTTAAGTTGACTCTTCAATTTCATAAATCAAATATCAAATTCTCTAATAACTCAATTTACCTTAATACTCAGTTTCTCCAATTCACAATTCGAAACACAATTAACCTAAATCACAAAGTCTTCAGTGCCACAAGTACGTCGGAATTATGCCATACATGCATGTACATATATATACTTATGCAATGCCAAACATTACTCAGATATGCAGAAACTATAATTTCAAATGCAGAATACGTATACAAAATACGTATAAGAGGAACTGTACACATCCTATCGATGACGGGATGTTACAATTCTCCCCTCCTAACAAAAATTTGGTCCCGAAATTTTCTTACCTGACTGATCGAACAAGTGAGGATACTGCCTCCTCATGTGCTCCTCAGTCTCCCAAGTCGCCTCCTCAGAAGAATGGTTCTTCCAAAGGACTTTCACCAATGGAATAACCCGGGACCTCAACTGCTTGACCCGTGATCCAATAATCTGCACCGGCTCCTCAATATAACTTAAGTCACTAGCAATCTCTATCTCCTGAGCCGGAATCACATGAGTCGGGTCTGATCGATATCTCCGGAGCATGCTCACATGGAACACATCATGAAGCTGTGACATCTCACTCGGCAAGGCCAACCTATAAGCCAACGGTCCAATCCGCTCAGTAATCTCATATGGACCGATATACCAAGGACTCAACTTGCCCTTACGGCCAAATCTGAGAACGCCTCTCCACGGAGACACTCTGAGAAACACTCTATCACCCACAGCATACTCCATCTCTCGCCGATCTTTGATCCACATAACTCTTACGCTTATCCCGAGTCAGCCTTGATGCGATTCCGAATCAACTGTACCTTATCAACCATATCCTGGATCAGCTCGGGACCCTCTAACATCCTCACACCCTCTTCATCCTAGTAAAAGGGATCTACATGGACGTCCATATAATGCCTCGTAAGGTGCCATACCAATGCTGCTCTGGTACTGATTATTATAAGCAAACTCTACCAGAGGCAAATACTGATCCCAAGCACCTCGGAACTCTAACACACAAGCTCTCAACATATCCTCAGCGATCGAATAGTCCTCTCACTCGCCCATCATGCTCGAGGATGAAACGTGTCTTTGAAGTTCAATCTGGTCCCCATAATCGATCGCAGACTCCTCCAAAATCTCAAGTAAACTCGATCCCTATCGACACTATCAAAGCTGGGACCCCATGCGGTGAACTATCTCGCTATATACTTCGGGCCAACCGATCGAGGGTATTACTCTCCTCATCGGCAAGAAGTGAGCCGATGAATCAATCGGTCCACTATGACCCAGATAGCATCACTACGCCTCGGCGTCTGGCAACCCATAATAAAATCCATCGTAATCGTTCCCATTTCCACCAGAATGGGTAACGAACGCAGTCTCCCAACTGGGGCCTCGTGTTCAGCCTTAACCTGCTGGCACGTCAAACACCGAGAAACATACTCCGCCACATGCCTCTTCATACCCGGCCACCAGAAATGCAACTTAAGAGTGCGATACATCTTGGTGACACTAGGATGCATGGCATAAGCAGCCAAATGAGCCTCCTCTAAGATCTCATGCCTCAAATCCTTCACATCAGGAACACACAACCTCTAGCCCATCCACAAAGTACCATCTCTCAGCTCGAACTCAGATACCCATCCAAATCTGACTCTGTCAATCAATCTCACCAAAGCAGGGTCCTGATCCTGCACTCTCCTGATCCGATCATGCAATACTGGCCTCAATCTCAGAGTCGCAATCAGAACTCCATCCTGACTCAAATCTATCTGCACATTAAGTGCTCTCAACTGGACTAAGCATGGCAACCTCGAAACCTGAATCTGAGCTGCACTACCATGCGATCTCCTACTCAAAGCATCAGCCACCACGTTGGCCTTCCCTGGGTGGTACTCGATAGTGCAGTCATAGTCCCAAAAAGCCCAACCATCTCCTCACCTTTATTCAGCTCACGACTCAACAAATACCTCAAGCTCTTATGATCGGTGAAGATCTCGAAAGTCTCCCATACGAGATAATGTCTCCGGATCTTGAGCAAACACCACGTACCGCTAACTCCAAGTCATGCACGGGATAATTACCTCATGGACTCAACTGTCTCGATGCATACGTTATGACTCTCCCATGTCGCATCGGCACACGCCTTAAACCCAGTGCAAGCATCACTATAAACCTCGAAACCTCCCGATCCAGATGGCAACGCTAACACCGACGCCAGTAGTCAACCGATGTATCAACTCATCGAAACTCCTCGACACTCATCCGCCCATCCAAGGCCACACTCTTCCTCGTAAGTCTTGTCAAAGGGCTGAAATCACAGAGAAACCTCGACAAACCTCCGTAATAACTCGCCAACCGAGGAAACTCCTCGGCGTATATCGCCTCGGAATCTCCCATCTCCTCATCGCTCAATCTTGTGAGGATCCACCTGGATACCCTCACCAGATACTATATGGCCTAAAAACACCACCTCATCGAGCCAAAATTCACACTTAGTGAATTTGGCATACAACTGCCTATCCCTCATAATCTGCAACACCACTCTCAGATGCTCCGCATGCTCCTGTCTAGACCTCGAATACACCAAAATGTCATCGATGAATACGATCACTGGCGATCCGGTATGGCTGAAATACCCTATTCATCAAGGCCATGAAGGTTGTCGGGGCATTAGTCAACCGAACGGCATCACTAAAACTCATAATGCCCATACCGCTTCCTCGAAAGCACTCTTCTTCGCACATCGGCCTCTGCGATCCTCAATCGATAATAACCGGATCTCAAATCCAACTTGGTAAATACCGAGCTCCCAAGAATCGATCAAAGAGATCATCGATCCTAGGCGGTGGTACTTATTCTAACAAGAACTGATTGAGCCGCTTATAATCGATGCAAAGTCTCATAGTCCCATCCTTTTCTTCACAAACAATACCGAGCTCCCCATGGCGACACACTCGGCCTGATAAATCCCTTATCCAACAGCTCCTACAACTGAGCCTTAAGCTCCCTCAGTTCCACCCGTGCCATCCTATATGGAGGTATCAATATAGGAGCGGTACCTGGAACGAGGTCAATCTCAAACTCTGTCTCTCGATCCGGCGGTAAACCCAATAGTTCCTCGGGAAACACATCCGGAAACTCCCTAATCACAGGGACATCCTGCAAACTCTGTTGCACTCTCGAATCCACCACGTGAGCCAAATAGGCCTCACAGCTACCTCTCATCAACCTCAGAGCATTCAGAAACGAGATCATCCTAGCTGGCACTGCCTGACTAACACCTCGAAAAATAGCCCTCGGCTGACCAGGAGACTCTAACACAACCTCCTTAGTATAGCAATCCATAATCGCCCTATGGGCAGTGAGCCAGTCCATCGCCAAAATCACCTCAATCTCTCGAAGAGGCAACACAATCAAATATGCACTCAATACCACTGAATCTACCCGAATCGGACATCCCCTACAGATCTCACCTAAAGCAGTGGTACTACCCAAAGGTGTACTCACCTGCAACCCATACTGAAGCATCTCCCTAGTCATATGCAATCTACATGCCACATGCGGTGCAATAAATGAATGCGTGGACCCTGGATCTATCAATACATACACCTCAATATCGTAAAGCGTATAAACTTGCAACCACATCCGGAGAGTCCTGGCCTCCCACCGGTCATATAAGATAGACCTTGGCTCGCGATCGCCGACTACCCCGACTCTCCGATCCCATAAAGAATCTCCACCCACTCCGAGCTCTACCTCGCCTCAATCCAGTCCACTACCTCGGCTCACAGCGTAGTCGTACTACTACGGCTCTCTCCCTCTGGCGGTCGAGCTCCACAATCTCTAGGATAGTGCCGGATCGATGCTCCATCGAGCCACACCTCAAACACGCCTCAGTGAACCTCCAAGACTCCCATCAGTGCCTCCTCTCACAAAACTCGCACAGAGGAGGAAGCTGGTCTGAGCCTCGACCATCGCCATCGCTACCCGATCGCCCAAATCTCTCGAACCGAACCAGACAGGTCTGGGACCTCCCAAAATCTCGAGCCTCGCCTCGACGCTCGCTAAAGCTCCTACCCGAGCTGCCTCGACTATCCTTTGGATCTCTTACTCCGAGATCCTCGACCAACCTCAACTCGCCTGTCTCAAAGTCATTAATCTCGATTGCGGTGACCTCGGCTCCCAAAGGTGCCCATGTCGATCGGGCTAACACTGCACGAATATCCAGATTCAGCCCTCCTCAAATCTCCCAGACCGATCCGCCTCAAGAAATCATATGTAAGCATATGCCGATAACTCATTAAACCGGACCTCGAATCACCAACGCCATAGATCCCCGTCTCAAATCCAAAACTCCCGATCTTTATCTCCATATAAACCACAGGCGATAATTATCTCGAAAAGCTCTCAGAAATCCGCCCAAGTCAAAACATGTGGTCCGTGGAACTCCCCGAACGGTCTTCCACCATCGACATACTGGACCTCAAGCAAAGAAACAAGATAATCGAACCTCTCCTCAAAGATCACAATCCATCCGGTGCAGACCTCTGGGCCCTCTCTAACCAACCCTCACCAAGCAGGTCTATACCGCCAGAGAAATCGACCCCTGCCACGCTAGAGATCATACCGCCGTTCCCGTCTCATGGGAACTACTGGAGGTCGCTCCTCATACATAGGCACGAGGACTCTCTACTAGCTCCTATCGATCCTGGTCACCGAGTGATCGACCTGATCACCAAAGACGGATGACCTACAATAAAATCACAATTCTGATCAATTTCTTGCTTTTTTCACACAATTCAAGCCTAAAATATACTATGCCCAAAAGATGCCAAACCATGTTCTGATACTACCAATGTAGCGCCCCCTTACCGTAGAGTATACACCGATACGCCCGCAGGTCATACCGATACATACCCTACGATGAGGGTGCACCACCAGACAATCGCTTCTATAAAACCTCATGGCATCAATATAATCAAAGCAAGAAGATCACAAATCACTAATTTTAAAACCAAAGAGTACTTCTCATTGCATTCAGAATCCTAAGTACAATATCCGGTCATAATTTACAACTGCATAAGTCCAAAATAAACAGTAATAGCTCCTATCTAGGTCATCCCCAAAATATCCCAAAGGATCCCCAGCTGACCGACCTGTGGGCCATGCTCCTCTCGCCGGCACACACACAGCAGGAAAAGTCTCAAAATCCGGAGCTAGAGTCACACTACCGCTGTCCTGAAAAATAGTCGCAATTTGGGTGAGTTTGCGAAACTCAATGAGTAACCATCATTGATGGTTTACCCAATTCATGCATTACGCAGAATTGCGTATAGAGCAACACATATCATAAATTAGAATTTCATACAATCAAAATCACACATTTACAGTTAGTCCATATCACGTTCATAGCATAATCACAGACTGTATGCACAATGATTTCCAATTCATTATTAGCGTTGTGACTGGGCGTCAGAGTTTTTCCCCATTTCTGGGTACATTACACAGAATCGCGATTTTGGGGGTAGGAGAGCCCTCTGGGTATGCACTACTGCCCACGCGCACTAGGGATAGGAGAGCCCTCTGGGTATGCACTAATCCCTTTTTCACTTAACACAATTGATGAGCTTATAGCCCACTCGGATCGAATGTGCTCCACCACAACCTGCTGCCATCGATTTCTAATCATGCCTAGCATGCTTTCACAATTCTCACTAATGTATACCTCATGCGAGCCACATAATCAAAAGCACGAGATAGTTCACATACGTACACATAACACATAAGAGATTGAGAAACCAACTAGGTTACTCACCTCTAAACTTCCGCCATCGCCGGAAGTCTCAACAAGGCTCGATGATCGACGCCCACTCGAGCCTCTATCAAATCGAATATTCACATATCACTAATTGAACCAATTTCAATAATCGAATCTTGATATTTCAAATGAATGTTGTACTACGACGTTATGACATTTCCACCAAAATCCCAATTATCTCAATTACGCTTCTTTTGCTTTAGTTCATAACAATTTCTAATACCATAATTCAATTGGCTAAGTTCCACATCCTCCAAAGTCAAAATCAAAGACATAGGACTTATCGATGAATCTAATCAAATTCACTATTCAAATGTCATCCGATTTCGAGAATTATTGAACTAAATCTCCAAAATCACATTCTTCTAAATTTATACTGTGAGCCCCAAAATTAAGATCACTTAATCACTCCCAATTCATAACTAGAATAACCTTAAAATCCTTACAACCAAGCCATACATATGCGGAAAATAGTGTCCTCGCCAAGCAACCTCTCTCTCACAAGGCCGCCACCTTCAGCCTACATTGGCCAGCACGCCGATCGTTTGTCATGGCATACCAAGGCCTCGTCATTGTATGCGTGTTCGTCATACACAAGGCATGATCGCAGATCTGCCAGAAAACCCAGAAATTTTCCAAATTTTGACAGATAAAATCATTAAATTCAAGTTTTATCTTCACAAATCACCCCTAAATAATTCCATACATAATATACAACTAATCTCTAACTTCTATTTCATCAAACAATCAATATCCCCAAATCTCAACCCTAAAACCTATATCGTCCGAAACACCTTAATCCTCAAACAATTAATCACTAAATTTCGCTGAATCAAGATTAAACACATAAATAAGCAATAACTTACTTGATTCAAGCTTAAATCCTTGAAGAACACGAAGAAATCCAACGAAAGGGAAGAAGGAGACAAAGCAATTTCTCAAGGGAAGAAGAAAGCATCGACTGTCAAATTTTCAAAAAGGGGAGGGTTTAAATAATAAGACTATTAAGGCTTGTTTGGCAATTAATTGCCACAAGTCTAAATCGAACAACCTCAATCCAATTTCTAACTCTAATTTCTCCCAAATTCCAATGGCTAAATCTTAATTCCTCAATTCAAATTTCTAATCTATCCATACCATTGATAATTAATTTTAACCGAAATCCAATTTATCGTGCATCTATCCATTTTTTCGGTCCGTCTATTGTTCAAAATTCCGTAAAATTCCTATAATTCCAAAAATTAGGAAATCTCTAATCACATGCTCAAATATCAAATCTTCAATTCCTAAATTTAATTTGACTCTTCAATTTCATAAATCAAATATTAAATTTCTAATAACTCAATTTACCTTAATACTCGCCTAATTCACAATTCAAACACAATTAACCTAAATCACAAAGTCTCCAGTGCCACAAGTACGTCGGAATTATGCCATACATGCATGTACATACATATACTTATGCAATGCCAAACATTACTCAGATATGTAGAAACTACAATTTCAAATGCAGAATACGTATAAGAGGAACTGTACACATCCTATCGGTGACGGGATGTTACATCGGAGAACCTAACCGGGACAAACCCTTTGACCCGAGAATAGCTAGAAAAAGTTGAAGACTGCTAGATCTTACCTTGTTCTTGGAGAGCTACAAAGAAGACGATGAAGGAGAAGCTTGGAAGATGAAGAGATGATGAAGATCGATGATGAGATGAGAGGAAAACAATTTTTCCTTTCAAACTTCTCTTCTTCTCATTCAACCAACGACATACTCATCTTCAATCTTTCATTTTGTCTTTTAGTCATTTAATACAACTAATGACTAAGCATAAGGAGAAGCTTCTTCTCCCTTTCCACGTTTTAGTCTTTATATATATATATATATATATATAAAGTGAAAAGATGAAGCTTCCTCCTCCTTCATCCACGAGACACATATATATATATATATATTAATTAATTAATTCTTTAATTAATTAATAATATATATATATATATTAATGTCAAGTGGTCCACCACACTGGGTTCGGTCTTACCTACTCAATGTGTCCCTGCAGATGGGAAAAACTCGTAAATGTTTTTCAAAGAATATCGATGTCGCGATATCATCGAGACATATCTCGATCTCATCGGATCCATTTAATCCTTTTGCTCTCAATATATTGGAACTCGCCTAAAACTATTTTATTTAATTCTCCTAGACACTCTTATGCGTGTGACCCATTAGGTTCCCGGTTATGTTGGCTACTTAGATTAACACTTAATCTAAGCAAGTCATGAGCGGTATCTAGCAACACATCATGACCCCCAATTGACCGGAAAGTAATTGGTTTGACGAATGAACATGTATTCATCATGAACCATATCACGAACCTTTCTATAGACAATTACCGTGCAATTCGTCCTTTCACCATGCTATACCCCACTTGGTTATAAGTATGGGCAATGTGTCAAATCTTACTAGACTGACTACGTCAAATCTAGTCCAAGTGATTTCAGTTCTTATCCTGTGACTCATTACTTTATATGTCAATGAAGACATTCTTCATGACATATATGCTCCGGCCAGAGACTTCCAAGTAATGACCCCGACAAGAGGCCATGGTATCATCTTTGCTATCACGTAGTGGTGAACTTTATTGGCTACTCAATTACCTTTGAATACCTCAAGTTGTACTCCAATCACCACCCTATGAGCGCACCATTGTAAGGCAACAAGGAATGGAGTCAAAGCATAGAATTAGTATCCAAGATATCCTTGAGCACCTCAAGTCTAAGGATACTTGCACCATTGTTATGATGAGATTATCACCCACATTAGAATAGAACATCCATGTGATGATCTCATAGCAGTCATCCAATGTACTTACTACCTCTAGTAAGCATCCACATCTCAACCCTAAATATCTCATATTTACAGCTTCGAGATCCACCGCTGATCAAATCAAGGAGCTGAGATGTACTAGTCTCCGGACACCATGTCCAGCCTCAAGAATCCTATGACTAGGATAATTTAGATATCGACATAATTGCACTTGATAGGAATCTCAATAGTATGATCACATCACAATTTCCTTCATGCTATGTCATATATCATGGACTTCATTAATTTGTTTATAGATCAATATCCATTCATAAATAATGAACAAGTTAATGAAATATGCCTTTCTTTATTTATTCATAAAGACTGTACACAAATTTGTACAAAATGCGCTAAAGGCGATTGCCTTCAGGGCACTACTCTAACACTAAGTTGGCATTGTACTTCTCTAATGTGTTCATATCTAAAATCACATCTAATCCTCTCATCCTTAATGGCATTAGATCCATTACTAACTGTTCTTCCCCAATATATATCTCACAGTCCCTATAAACTTGACTAATACTAATACATTGGCCGATTGGAGAACTCACCATCAAAGGAGTATCCAATGGCCTCAATTCTCTTCCATTCACAGTTCTACTCAATGACACAAATTAATGAGTAAAACTCGGATCAATCAAAACAATAACATTAGCATCAAATAATTTAACCGTACAAGTCACAACTTCTAGAGCAGTCTCTGCATCCTCCCTCGTCATAGTAAACAGCTGGTGCTTGGCCGCATCAGAACTTCTACTACCCACTTCTGTTACTGTCTTGCATCCCACTATTTCAACCCTTTTTTAAGCTTGCATCTGACTTCCCTCATGTCTTGGATTCTGAGGGCACTCTCTTTTCATGTGCCCCTTCTCCCCATAATTAAAGCATGCTCCAGTCAGTCGGTAGAATTCCCCTCTAAGAAATCTACCGTAGTGTTCACATTTAGGAATGGGTGGCTTATCCCCGTCTCTTCTCCTGCTACCTCCAACTATTGAAGCTTGATGTGAGACAGTTTTCATCTATCTAAGCCTGCTTGCTCCACTGCTCTTCTCCTCAGACTGTGTAGGGAAAGTCCTGGTACTCCTCTCTGACCTAGGAGCACCGCCTTCCATCTTATATTGTTCTCTGCCTTTCCTCTTTTTGTTGACAACACTCTTTATATTTTTAATATTTTCAACCCTCAGTGCTACTTCAACCAGCTATTGAAAGTCATAGAAGTTCTGCACCACCACTTTTTCCCTAATGGCTAGGTGTAATCCTAATTCAAAGCGACGACACTTAGCCACCTCACTCAGCATCATCTCTGTTGCATACCGGGATAGTTGTGTTAACCAGGGCTCATATTCACTCATCGTTATCTCCCTCTGCGTGAGACTTAAAAATTCTCTATGCTTCTGTTGAATGTACACCTCAGATAGGAACTTCTTCTTATACATTACTAGGAAATCTTTCCATACAAGCATTGGCGGTCTCATCTGACTCCCCAGCACACTCTCTCACCAATGCAGAGCATCTCCCTGAAGCAAGCTAGCAACATACACAACCTTCTCATCATCCTCACAATCCATTTAATTCAGTATCCTTTTGGTCTTTCTCATCCAAGTCTCGATCTCTTTAGGATCAGTGGTTCCATAGAAGTCCACTGCTCCATACTTTCTCAGCTTATCGAACTACTTCTCCTTCTTAACTAGGTCTGGACCAGAAGATTGCAGCATCTAACCCATAACATGGACAAATTCCTAAGTGAATGCCTTAAACAATCTCAGGTCTAAAGGAGGCACTTGTTCTGGTGGAACAGGCAACTTCTGCGTCTGAGATCTAATGGGTTCACTATAGTGCCCTACAGAAGTCCGAGGACTAGTAGGAAGCACGATGCAATATGGGTGATTGTGGATAGGCTAACAAAGTTCGCACATTTCATACCAATTAAGCAGACAGATTCTTTGAATGCTTTGGCCAAGAAATATGTCGATGAAATAATTAGACTTCATGGAATTCCAAGCTCCATAGTTTCAGATAGAGACCCCAGGTTTACCTCCAGATTCTAGGAAAGTTTACAGGAGGCTTTAGGAACCAAGTTGCATTTTAGTATAGCTTTTCATCCAAAAACTGATGGTCAATAAGAAAGGACAATATTTGCAAGCGGGTGGGCGCGAGGCCCGAGAGGACGAGGTCCTATACTAAGCATCTTTTTGCATATTTTGCAACTTCTTTCTTTATTCCTCTCTACCAGAAATGCTCTTTCAAATCCCTAAACATTCTCATTGTTGGACCCCGTTTCCAAAGCCCAACATCGGGCATGAAAGCGTGGAACTTGCTGCGTGAGACAAAACTTATTAATCAAACGAAGAAGGAAAACCCTCGGAAGCTCAAGGGCCCCATAGCGAACAAACTTGGAACTTGCTTTCATTTATTTGAAACAAACATATCCATAATTCATTAATATCCAAAAGATGACTTTTACAAAGATTTAATAACATTTCAAACCAAATTATAACCTTTGAGTTTAAGATGCCAAAAACACAAAAATACACTTGCACCAATAAAACTTGAAATGTAACTAAAGTCTTGACTTCCAAAAGTGAAACATGAAAATATATAAATAGAACAAAATGGAGTGTCGCCATAACTCGTGACTCACTCGGTCTCTTGCTCGTCACCTGAATGGGGGAAGTAAAGGGGGTGAGCTATAAAGCTCGTGGGAACATATTTATAATATAGAAATAAGCAAAAGTATTCAAAAATAACTCATTATCGTGGTACTTGTTGAAATCATAGCAATTATGCATATAAGAGTCCTTTTCTTGAAATGCTTGGATTTTTTTTAAAGAATTCATGATGCATGAAACATAGTAACAAATCATAAGCACATAACATAGCATAATCGTTTAGGTTAGTCCGGGTTCATGACATACTACATATTTCCATCTACATGGCCTTGTGTAGTTGATTGAACCCAAGTTTATCATATAAATTGGCTACACTTTCATGGTCATAATGTACTTTTGACTCTTAATTGCGGATTTTGTGCTTAAATTAGTCCTCATGTGAGCTTATGTTTTATGCAATTTGTTAGTAAAATTGTGCAAATTCACATTGATTGCATTATAATTTTCCAAGGACAATTGATACGCAAATTGTTATTTTATATTGCAGAGAAAAGGAGTCAAAATATCATAAAGTCAACAGGCCGATTCGTTAGTCGCAACGAACGAGACAACGAACAGACGTTAGTCGCAACGAACAGCCGTTAGTCGCAACGAACGAGACAATCAACGAACTGTTAGTCGCAACGAACGAGCTGTTAGTCGCAACGAACTAACACGCCCATTCATCGCGATGAATTAATTAGGCATAATTAATTCGTCGCGACGAGTGACCATTTCTATGCATCGCGACGAACTTTATTCATTAGTCGCGACGAATGTCGGATACTCGACCCAAAAAAATAGAAATTTTGTCTCACTTTATGCGACCTTGCCCGCGATTCGCCCTTTAAATACTGTCGAATTAGGTTATCGAGGGATTCTTCGACTTCGCACAGAGACAAAACAAGGAGAGAGACCGACGAAGAGAAGAGAGGAGAGAGGGACGAGCGTAGAGAGAAAAGAGAGGAGCGGTGGTCGCCGCCGCCAGGTTCCTCGGGGTTCCTTCGGGTTCCCCGATTTTATGTTTACATTGTTTTTTTATCTGTTGTTGTTGGCGGTCGTAGTCCACCGTAGATCGCTGGATTCATCGCGAGTTGCGGTTCGTCGGCGTTGATGTGTGGTTAGCGCCCTTCCTCTTGACGATACACAAGGATGGCTGGAGTTTACCGAGCCCCAAAGGGAGTAGCTTAATCTATAGTTTGCTATGATTTATGAATATGCCTTAGTCGAGGGTTTATAAATTGTAGTGATGCTATTGATTAAAGCTCAATCAAATGTTCGACATTTGTTGTGTTGTTTGGATTACTAGTTTACATTGTCACGCTTTTTAACTACATTGTTGTGAAATGTTGAGTGGGGTTTATTGCTTTGTAGTTAGATTTTGCTTGATTATAGTTTAATTAAGCAAGGAACAATGTAATATGTTATGGCTTTGTTTATGTAGAACTCAGGCTTAAATATATGAAGTCTCATATATGTTCACTTGTGATCTTGTTAATTCTCTTTATCGCCTAGTTGTGTTAGATATTGAGTTGATGCTAGATTGCATTTGACCACTTGCATTAACATGTCCATTGCATACACTAAGGTTTTAATAAGTTTTAATTAATCGAGTTGATTAATTGATTCATCGACTTAACAAGTTGTTAAGGTTGAGCTTTGAAACTTAGTGATTTCTAATCCACGCCCATACTAAGATGTTTTTAACAAGGTTTTAAGCAATGTAGTTCATTGATTAGAACCTTGGACTTAAAGAATCCTTTAAGGTTCTAGGGCTCAATAGACTTAATGGGTCTTGAGACATGGACTCCAGAGTGATAGGAGTTCATTAATCAAGACCTCGGACTTAAAGATAATTCTTTAAGGTTTACCATTCAAACTTAGTAATTTCTAATCCTGTCCGACTAAGATAGATTTTAACGAGATCTTGAGCAATGGAGTTCATTGATCAAGATCTCGGAATTAAAGAGTCCTCTAATGTTACGAGGCTTAAGAGCACTCAATGGGGTCTAGAGAGATGGAGTCGCGAGTGATGTGATTCCATTGATCGAAACCACGAACTTAGAGATAGCCCTTTAAGGTTTACTATTCACACTTAGTTTTGAACCTGTGATAGCCAAAACTCATTTTCAAGAGGATTCTATCTTTTGTTTTACTCTTTTATTTTCTATTTCCAAAACCCAAAAATACTTTATGCATGCATTTTAGTTTATTAATGTTTTCAAAATCAAAATCCCCTTTTCCTTGCTAATTTCACTTGCATTGAATGACATATAGGCTAGCTTAGGTCCATTTCATTAGGTTCCTTTGAGAGACGACCCGAGGTTGCATCCTATGCTGCAATCCTTGGTATAGATTATTTTTGACCTGTTTCCAAGGATCAATTCTAGGATCGAACGACGAGCCACGATTAGTAGTTGTAGTTGGAGTCCTTGTGGGGAACTCCGTGCCACTAGCGGGCAGGCGGGAGAAGCCTTTTCATGGTCAATGTGCACGTGAAAGTTCTTGGGAATGCCACAAACCCACATAACATGCATGATTCAAAGTCTTGTAAACTTGATTGCCAAACCGGCACTTACTTGTAAACTTGCTTTTCATACATATTGAAAAAGATGAATTCATGTGCATGTATTCGTGAAAAGAGAAAACCCTTTTTTTCAAACCTTTCCAAAAATTATGAATGCAAATCATATAGCAACATCTAATGATTTCACACTAGCACATAAGGTATTGGTGATGCAATTTAAAGCCTTAAATCCTTCTTAATTTGAACAAAACAATGAGTGACTTATTTACTGTATTATAGATATGAACCCACCTTGAATTCCTTGCTTATACTAGTTTAGGAATGCCTTTCCTCTTGTTCCTCTTGATCCTCTTGCCTCACTTGATTTCCTTAATTCAAAAGCCAAAATCCCAATCAATTTGGTGTTGAAATCAGAAAGTCATACTTTACAATTCAAACCATAACCAAAACTGAAACAAGAATTTCATGCTCAACTTCCATAAAAAATTGAAGATTCTTAGAGACTGATTTAGACCTTCATTTCTTCATGAAACTTATATCCCTATGACTTTAGTTTACAACGCATCAAAAATCACCTCAATTAGACTTCTATAGCAAAAGATATGCCCAAAACATCAAACTCCAACTTTGCTGAAAACTGAGGGCTCGCTGCGACTTCCAAGCTCGTCATGATGTCCGACCTGCTGCTCGTCGCGACATGTACAATTGTGTGCATCGCGACATGCACGCCTTCTACGCACGTCGGGGCGTGCTCATGAGCACGTCGCGACGTGCGGGTCTGGAGAACATCTCCGAACCTGATTTTTCTAGCATTATCAACCTCAATCCTTCCCATTTTGACAATGCAACACACCTAAACTTAAGATCATGCCTTATAATTTAGTTCTAAACTCATTCGAACACAAAATCATCATTAAAACACAACAAGATCATCAACCCAAAGAATTTAACCAATATTTCCAAAAACCCTAAACCATCGGTTCTCACATCATTCCAAGAAAATATAGGGTTTAATCCATCTCAAACAAGAAGAAATAAACTCATACTTACTTGTTGAAGCTTCAATCAGATCGAAAATCCTCTGAACCTAGCTTTCCTCTTTTTCTCTTCCTCTTCCTCTCTTTCTATGACTCCCCCTTCTTCTTTTTCTCTTCTAAATCCTTTCCCTAAGCCTATAAGGGAGCATACTGACCACCATGCCCCTCCTTGCTAAGTCTTAATCTTCCCAAATTAAGTGAACTTCCTGTAATGACCTCATAATTTTTATCCTTTTCTAACCACTTATTCCACACTAATCTCAATTTAATCTTAATTTTCCACTAACATTTCCAAAAAAAAATCAAACTATGCAATAAATCATACAATCAACATAGTTCATGCTTAATCACATCAGTAAAAACAATTTGGGGCCCAACATTCTCCCCCTGTAAAAAGAAATTTCGTCCTCAAAATTTACATGAATTATCGAAGAGACGCGGATACTTCTCCTTCATGGCATCCAATGGCTCCCACGTGGCCTCTTCCACTGAATGGTTCCTCCACAGGACTTTAACTAGCTGAATCGTCTTGTTCCTGAGAACCTTTTCCTTGGTATCCAAAATCTTCACTGGAATCTCCTCATAACTCAAATCATCTCTCAACTGAACCTCCGTGGCCTGAATGATATGAGAAGGATCCGATCTATACCTCCTCAATATGGAAACGTGGAAGACATCATAAATCTGAGACAATTCCGGAGGCAACGTCAACCTATAGGCTAGTTGGCTAATCCTCTCAAGAATCTCATAAGGACCCACATATCTTGGACTCAACTTACCCTTCTTGCCAAACCTCATACTCCTTTCCAAGGAGACGTCTTAAGGAACACTTTCTCACCGACTTCATACTCCATCTCTTTTTGGTGTGCATCTGTGTAGCTCTTCATCCTATCCTGAGCTGTCTTAAGCTGCTGCTTAACCAGATTGACTTTATCCACTGTCATCTGAATCAATTATGGTCCTATCAGTTTCCTCTCTCCTTCTTCATCCCATCATATCGGAGTTCTGCACCTCCTTCCATACAAAGCCTCATATGGAGCCATCTGAATGCTCGAATGGTACGAATTGTTATAAACAAATTCTACCAATAGCAAATGTTCATCCCAAGCTCCCTTGAAATCCAACACACATGCCCTGAGCATTCCCTCAAGTGTCTGAATGGTCCTCTCAGATTGACCATCCTTCTGAGGGTGAAAAGCCGTGCTAAAATTCAGCTTAGTACCTAAAGCTTCCTACAAGCTTCCCCAAAATCTCGAAGTAAGCCGAGGATCCCTGTCAGAAACTATAGAATCTGGAATCCCATGCAATCTCACTATCTCATCAATGTACTTCTTTATTAACACATGCAAAGAATCAGTCTGCTTGATTGCTAGAAAATGGGCTGACTTCATCAACCTATCCACAATAACCGATATGGCATCATGCTTCCTACTAGTCTTGGGCAAACCTATCAGAAAATCCTTGGTTACTCTTTGCCACTTCCATTCAGGAATGGACAATAGCCTTAACTTGCCTGAAGGTGCCTGGTGTTCAGCTTTGACTTGCTGACACACGAGACACTTACTGACATACTCTGCTACATCCCTCTTCATGCCCTTTCACCAGA
The DNA here is from genome assembly GCA_029891385.1 of Erythroxylum novogranatense. Taxonomy (NCBI): domain Eukaryota; kingdom Viridiplantae; phylum Streptophyta; class Magnoliopsida; order Malpighiales; family Erythroxylaceae; genus Erythroxylum; species Erythroxylum novogranatense. The sequence goes on along the minus strand of CM057226.1, from coordinate 46,367,755 downwards.
AATGCTCTCTCAAATCCTTGTACATCCTGGTGCTACCTAGGTGCATAGCATAAGATGCATTGTGTGCCTCATCCAAAATCTCATCCTTCATTTCCTTGTTTTCTGGAATACAAAGTCTATTCCCCACTGTCATGAGTCCATCATCCCTCACTACTACTTCAGAATTCTTACCATTCTGAATTTCCTCTCGAAGCTTGCTCAAATCTGCATCCTATGCCTGCAACTCCCTAACCTTCTCCTTGAGTACCGGTCTCACTCTGAAATTAGCTAGGAGGCAATTTGGTTCCTCCTGCTTTAAGCTTATCTTAAGCTTGGCCATCTCTTCCAATAAAGGAAGATAAACTGCATGAACATACTCAAAGCATCTGCCACTGCATTTGCCTTGCCTGGATGATACTCAATCAGCAAATCATAATCCATAAGCAACTCAATCCACCTTCTCTGCCTCAAATTCAGTTCCTTCTGGCTTAGCAAGTACTTGAGACTCTTATGATCAGTAAAGATCCTCGTCTGAACCCCATATAGGTAATGCCTCCAAATCTTTAAGGAAAAGATCATTGCTGCCAACTTCAAATCATGAGTCGGATAATTCAACTCATAGGGCTTCAGTTGCCTTGAAGCATAAGCTATCACCTGTCTCCCTGCATCAATACACAACCTAGACCCTTCCTCGAAGCATCGTTATACACTGTATAGCCCTCATCACCAGAAGGTAGGATCAAAGCCGGAGAACTTGTCATCTGTGCTTGAGCTCCTCAAAGCTCTTCTGGCATTCATCAGTCTAGATAAACTTCTGATTCTTCCTCAATAACTTAATCATCAGAGCAGCTATCATAGAGAATCCCTCCACAAACCTCCTGTAATACCCTACCAGACCCAGAAAACTTCTCACCTCTATCACTGTCTTGGGTGCATGCCAATTCACTACTGCTTCGACTTTCCTCGAAATCACATGTCCAAGGAAGGTCACCTTATGAAGCTAAAACTCACACTTGCTAAACTTAGCATAAAGCTCTCTCTCCCTCAAAGTCTGCAATACAATCCTGAGAAGCTCCTCATGCTCTTCTTCACTCTTAGAATACACTAGAATGTCATCTATAAAGACTATGACAAACTGATCCAGATACTCCTTGAAGACCCTATTCATAAGATTCATAAAAGCAGCTGGAGCATTGGTCAATCCAAATGGCATGACTAAAATCTCATAATGTCCATACCGAGTCCTGAAGGCTGTCTTGCTTACATCAGACTCCTTGATTCGGAGCTGATGATAGCCTGACCTGAGATCAATCTTGGAGAAGACTCTTGCTCCCTGTAGCTGGTCAAATAGATCATCTATCCGTGGCAAAGGATACTTGTTCTTAATCGTCACATTGTTGAGTCTCTGATAGTCAATACACATTCGCCATGATCCATCCTTCTTCTTAACAAACAGAACCGGCGCTCCCCATGGTAACGAACTCGGCCTAACATACCCCTTCTCTAACAGTTCCTCTAACTATTCCTTAAGTTCCATCAACTCAGCTGGAGCCATCCTATAAGGAGGTATTGAAATAGGTGCGGCTCTGGGAATAAAGTCAATGGCGAACTCGATTTTCCTCACCGGTGGCAAACCTAATAGTTCCTCTGGGAACACATCTGGAAACTCCCTCACAATCGGAAAATCCTCTAACTTCCCTTCATTCACATCGACATCCACAACATGTGCCAAGAAGGCTTCACACCCTTGGCCCATCATTTTTTTCAGCTAACATAGCCGAAATCAGTCTTGGCGAAGATGTTTTCTGTCCCCTTGAAAATCACCTTCTCCGCTGCCGGATCAAATTCCACCTCTTTCCGACCACAATCCAGCTTCACCAGATATTTCTCCATAACATCCATCCCCAGAATAACATCTAACCCTCTTAGTTCTAGAGGTAGTAAGTCCACTACCAACCTATCACCATCTAAGAAAAGCTCACACTGCTCATATACCTGACTGATCACCACATTCCTCCCTAGAGGAGTACTAACAAGAAAAGGCTTATCCAAAGGTACAGAATTCACACCATGCAATGCTATGCTAGCAAAAACAAATGAATGCGTGGAACCAGAATCAATTAAAACAAATACTGCTGAATCAAGTAACTGTGCCATACCCGTGACAACCTCAGGTGTAGCTGCAGCTTCCTCCCTAGTCATGGAAAACACCCTTGCCTGAGCCCCTTGGCCTTCATGGAGGAATAGCCTTCCTTGCAGTTCCAGAGCTGCCTACCTCAGTAACTGGCCTGGTTCCCACCGTTTCTGCACACCTCTAGGCTTGAAACTACGACCCCTCCTGTCTCGGTGCCTGTGGACAATCCTTGATCATATGCCCCTTCTCACCACATCAAAAACAGACTCCAGGAAACTTGAGACACTCTCCCTGGTGATGTTTCCCAAACTGGTCACATAGGGGATTGGTGAACCAGCTCTTTCCTGCTCTTCCAGTGCCTCCCACATTAGAGGCTTGCCCTGACACTGCCCTTATCTGCTTGTTCCTGGTAGATCCACTACTACCCACTTCACTCTGAGTGTGAAAGCTTCTCGTGCTCCTCTCAGGCATCTGTGCACTTGATCCCTTCTTAAAAGACTGGTCCCTAATCCTCCTTTTCCTGATTACTTCATTTCTTATGTTCTCCAGTTTTTCGACCTAGAGTGCAGCATCCACTAATTGCTAGTAATCACAGAAATTATGGATCAAGACTTTCTCCCTGATCCCCAAGTGAAGACCTCCCTCAAACTTACGGCATTTGTCTTCCTCTGATGCCACAATGTTGGTTGCATAATGAGAAAGTTGTGTGAACTTCAACTTATACTCGCTCACACTAATGTCCCTCTGACTGAGGTTCAGAAACTCCCTGACCTTTTCTTGCACATAGACTCTAGAGAGATACTTCTTCCTAAACACTTCCCCAAAGTCTCTCCATGTCAGCACCGAAGGAACAACCTGACTGTGAGGCACTGATTCCCACCAATGTAGTGCGTCTCCCTATAGCAAACTGACTGCATAATCTAACTTCTCCTCATCTGAGCATTTCATCTAAACTAGAACCCTCTCGGTCCTCTTCAACCAGGCTTCAACCTCTTCTGGATTCGTCGTCCCATTGAAATCCACATCCCCAAACTTACGGAGCTTATCATACGGTCCACTCCTGTCTACCGAAGCTGGCATCGGAATCTGAGATCTCTGACCCATGGCATACGTGAAAGCCTGAGCAAAGGCTTGAAAGAAACTCGGATCCATGGGATTTGTTTGAGGCATAGGAGGAGGCGGTGGAGGCACTTCTTGTTGCAAGCTAGGTGCCTCATAAATCGGAGCAGAATGTGTCCCAGCATCCTGAGGAACATGGGATTCATTCGTGCTCCCTTGACGAGAATGAGATCGAGTCATAGCTCCCCGAGTTCTCTTTTGAGGCGACATTTTCACTCCTTCAATATAAAACCATTGAAAACCTTTAGTTCAAGTAAGACACTTTTCAAAGTATGTAAAAACAGTTCAAATCATGTAAACCATTGCAAATTATGCATTGAAAACAAAGCAATGCAACCCTGGACCTAAACCTAGTCGCTCTGATACCACAACATGTTGGACCCCGTTTTTGAAGCCCAACATCGGGTATGAAAACGTGGTACTTGCTGCGTGAGACAAAGCTTATTAATCAAACGAAGAAGGAAAACCCTCGGAAGCTCAAGGGCCTCATAGCGAACAAACTTGGAACTTGCTTTCATTTATTTGAAACAAACATACCCATAATTCATTAATATCCAAAAGATGAGTTTTACAAAGCTTTAATAACATTTCAAACCAAATTACAACCTTTGAGTTCAAGATGCCAAAAATAAATAAAATACACTTGCACCAATAAAACTTGAAATGTAACTAAAGCCTTGACTTCCAAAAGTGAAACTTGAAAATATATAAATAGAGCAAAATGGAGTGTCGCCATAACTCGTGACTCACGCGGTCTCTTGCTCGTCACCTGAATGGGGGAAGTAAAGGGGGTGAGCTATAAAGTTCGTGGGAACATATTTATAATATAAAAATAAGCAAAAGTATTCAAAAATAACTCATTGCCGTGGTACTTGTTGAAATCATAGCAATTATGCATATAAGAGTCCTTTTCTTGAAATGCTTGATTTTTTTAAAACAATTCATGATGCATGAAACATAGTAACAAATCATAAGCACATAACATAGCATAATGGTTTAGGTTAGTTCGGGTTCATGACGTACTACACATTTCCATCTACATGGTCCTGTGTAGTCGTAGTTGGAGTCTTTGTGGGGAACTCCGTGCCACTAGCGGGCAGGCGGGAGAAGCCTTTTCATGGTCAACGTGCACGTGACGATTCTTAGGACTACCACAAACCCACATAACATGCATGATTCAAAGTCTTGTAAACTTGATTGCCAAACCGGCACTTACTTGTAAATTTGCTTTTCATACATTTTGAAAAAGATGAATTCATGTGCATGTATTCGTGAAAAGAGAAAACCCTTTTTTTTCAAACCTTTCCAAAAATTATGAATGAAAATCATATAACAACATCTAATGATTTCACACTAGCACATAAGGTATTGGTGATGCAATTTAAAGCCTTAAATCCTTCTTAATTTGAACAAAACAATGAGTGACTTATTTACTGTATTATAGACATGAACCCACCTTGAATTCCTTGCTTATACTAGTTTAGGAATGCCTTTCCTCTTGTTCCTCTTGATCCTCTTGCCTCACTTGATTTCCTTAATCAAAAAGCCAAAATCCCAATCAATTTGGTGTTGAAATCAGAAAGTCATACTTTACAATTCAAACCATAACCAAAACTGAAACAAGAATTTCATACTCAACTTCCATCCAAAATTGAAGATTCTTAGAGACTGATTTAGACCTTCATTTCTTCATCAAACTTATATCCCTTTGTCTTTAGTTTACAACGCATCAAAAATCACCTCAATTGGACTTTTATAGCAAAAGATATGCCCAAAACATCAAACTCCAACTTTGCTGAAAAATGAGGGCTCGTCGCGACATACGGCTCGCTCCTCGTCGCGACGTCCAAGCTCGTCACGACATCCGACCTACTGCGTCGTGACGCGAACGCCTTCCACGCACGTCGCGGCGTGCTCATGAGCACGTCGCTGAGCACGCCGCGACGTGCGGGTCTGGAGAACGTCTCTGAACCCGATTTTTTCAACATTATCAACCTCAATCCTTCCCATTTTTACAATGCAACACACCTAAACTTAGGATCATGCCTTATACTTCAGTTCTAAACTCATTCGAACACAAAATCATCATTAAAACACAACAAGATCATCAACCCAAAGAATTTAACCAATATTTCTGAAAACCCTAAACCATCGGTTCTAACATCATTCCAAGCAAATCTAGGGTTTAATCCATCTCAAACAAGAAGAAATAAACTCATACTTACTTGTTGAAGCTTTAATCAGATCGAAAATCCTCTGAACCTAGCTTTCCTCTTTTTCTCTTCCTCTTCCTCTCTTTCTACGACTCCCCTTTCTTCTTTTTCTCTTCTAAATCCTTTCCCTAAGCCTATAAGGAAGCACACTGACCACCATGCTCCTCCTTGCTAAGTCTTAATCTTCCCAACTTAAGTGAACTTCCTATAATGCCCACATAAATTTTACCCTTTTCTAACCACTTATTCCACCCTAATCTCAATTTAATCTTAATTTTCTACTAACATTTCTAAAAAAAAATCAAACTATGCAATAAATCATACAATCAACACAGTTCATGCTTAATAACACAGATAAAAACAATTTGGGGCCCTACACTCATAGTTCCTGGGTGCATAGTATAAGGAGCATTGTGTGCCTCATTTAAAATCTCTTCTTTCAACTCTAATATGTCTAGAATACATAGTCTGTTACCTACCACTATCAATCCATCTTCTCTGATCTCTATTTTAGAAGGTTTACCACTTTTAATCTCTTCTCGAAGTCTACTCAAATACTTATCTTGTTCCTACAATTTCTTAATCTTCTCATTTAACATTGACCTCACGCTAAAATTAGCCAGTACACAACCAAATTCGGCTGGTCACAATGTCACTTTAAGTTTGGTTGATTCTGTCAATAAAGGAAGGTATACTGTCTCTACATGTGCTATAGTGGACTTCCTACTCAGTGCATCTGCTACTACATTAGCTTTCCCTGTATGGTAGTCTATCATCATATCATAATCTTTTAACAGCTCTAACTATCTTCTTTGTCTCAAATTCAACTCCTTTTGGCTCATCAGATACTTAAGACTCTTATGGTCTGAAAACACCCTGGTGGTGACTCCTTACAAATAATGTCTCCAAATCTATAATGCAAAAACTATGGCCACTAACTCCAAATCATGCGTAGGATAGTTCATCTCATAAGGATTTTGTTAGGCCCTAAATTTTTCTTGAAATTTTTTAATTATAAAGTGGCATTAAATAATTAAACTTATGGTGACTTTTTGTGTGCAAAGAGAAAGAAGAGTCAAGAATATGAATTGTTATATGAGATTATGATAGGTTATTAATGATTATGATTAGTTATGGTCTAAAGTGTAGTTTTGAGTTTAAATGAAATTGGTAGTGAATACATAGTTGGAAGTTAAAAATCAAGAAATAAAGAGAAAAGGTGTGAGAATACGAAGAATTGAGAAAGTTTGACTTTTTGGAGTAGAGAGTTGACTTTTTGATTTAAGCAGAATTTGAGAAAATGATATTCATGACACTTGTAGGAATTGTTGAAATCTTTCTATTGCCATAAAGTATGACAGGTTTTGATATCAGGAGTAAAAGTTATGATCAGTCAAAGTTAAGTATTAATTTGCTTTGTTTTGTGAAAATATCCATAAGTGTACATTCAGGTCTAATGTGATTTGAGGCAAATTATGTATCGATGTAGTCTGAATTGAGTTAAGTGATCTATATGAAAATCATGGAAGATTTTCCTAGCTTTTCAATGATGTATAATATGTTATTTCTGCTTGTGGAATTTGGAAGATATGAAATTTTGAAGTGTGGATGTTGTTTTAGGATGATAAATTTTGGCATAAACTTTGACTGAAAAATTGACCTAGCTAGAAGTTGAATTTTGTCTTTAAGTGCTTCATGAAAGTTGAAGATTTTGATTTGATCTTTAGTTTGATATAAAATATGACATGTTTGGATCTAGGAGTTGAAAGATAGAAATTTTGGAAGTTATGTGATTGTTTAGGAAGATATTCATATAGACAGAAAGTTTGATTGGTTTGTGAGCCCGTTTGAGATGGAATTGATTTTTGAGTTCTTCATGGAAGTTATAGAGCTTCCTTTGAGCTTTATTTTGATACTAAAATTGTCAAATTTGGAGTTCGGGATCTAGAGTTATGAATTTTGGAAATGTCGGTTATTTGTATGCCATTTTGACTCCTTCTGTTTTTGTTATTTCGTTCCCAATCCAACCCCTTTTTCGATCTTTTGCTTATAATTTCTCCGTCTGACATCCAATTGATTTAGTTTTTGAAGCGTTGGATTCCTCAGACAATTACCTACATCATGACAGGAAATTATGATTGTTCTGAGATTAAATTGAAAGAGATTATTTTAATCAAAGTGAGTTAGATATTTTCTGAGCATGGTTCAGTATTTTGATGATATCTTGACCTGTAAAGATCTAATTAAGCTGATTCCTATTTCTAAATAAATTCGAGACATGGGGCTACAAGTTTTCTGAAGGAATTGAATTTCAATTTAGTCCCTAAGATTTTCAATTTCTGAATTGAAGTATTAAAGTTATAAGAATATATAAGGGCAAATTGGGCATGACACTTAAGTCTAAAAGTTATAAGGCTTATATTGGAGGGAAAAATGGACATTGCCCACTCATTAAGAGTTTGAAATAGAAAAAGAAAAGTTGGAAATGAGGAGGAAAAGAAGAGAGGAAGCCGTGGAAGAAGAAGAGAAGAGGAGAAGGCTAGGGTTTGAAGATCTTTGAAAATTTTGAAGCAAAATCAAGTAAGTATAAGAATATTTCCTCTTAATTAGATGAATGAAACATGTTTTGATGTTAGTTAAGAGAGGGTTAAGTGTTAGAATTTTTCGGATGAGTTAAAGCATATGTTTGGTTTTTAGGGTTATTGAATTATGTTGTTTGTGGATGATTTTTGTGTTGAGATGAGTTTAGAAATAAAGTATGAATGATGATTTAGGGTTAAGATGAGTTATTTGTGGAAGATGGAATGTTTGAAGATGAAAAATGTCGAAAATGAGTGTTCGGAGGATTTCTGGTCTCGCACATCCCGGTGCACGCAGGTCTCGTGACGCTATGGGCGCGCAGAGACACCCACATCGCAGCTCACGCATAGCGCCACGCCGAGGCGCATACCGACAGTGCCACGTCACATGCGCGCTAAGGCCTTTGTCGCGGCGAGCTCCTTTCCTCGACGGCGATAGGTCTTTTTCCTGTACAGACATGTTTTGGTATTTTAGCCATAACTTGTGATGCAGATATTCAAATGAGGTGATTTTTGATTAGTTATGAACTAGAGTTAAAGGTTTATAAGTTTTATGAAGAAAGGAAGTTTTTAATCAGTTTTTAAAGATCTCAAATTTTGGTCGGAAGTTGAGTAAAGATTATTGTTTCAGCATAAGGATAATCCCAATATGTTTGGAGTATAACTGTCAGAATTCTGAACCAAATTGAATGATTTTGGAGTCATTAGAAACTTAAGACAATGGGGAAACTTTTTATAGAAGAGAATATTATCAGATTTTGTCATTTACTTGATCAGAGTGATCATGGGAAAATCGACCCGAATGTTTGGATTTCTGGAAGAGCTTGAGTTTTTAGATTTTATGGGTGCTCAAATTTGTATTCTTATTGAATGGGTTGTTGAATTTGATAAAGGAAATCAAGGAAGGCAAGAGGATCAAGAGGAGAGGCATCTTTTAAGCATGTATCCAAGCAAGGAATTCAGGTGGGTACATGTTTATAATTTAAAATAAGCTACTACTGTTTTCTTTAAATCAAAGAAGTTTTCTGATTTCATTAGCATCATAAGTGTTGCGTTATTGTTTATGAATGACTTGTGAAATATGCTATATGTTTGTTACATGATTTGAGCGATATTTTGAAAAAGATGCATGTGTATGAAATCATGTTTTCAAGAATGGTTTTCAAGATATACATCAAGTATATGACAAGCAAGTTTTCAAGAAAAGTGTCATTTTGGCCAACAAGTTACAAGATATTGAAATCTATGTGTTATGTGAGTTTGTGGTTGTCCCTCAAGAACCGTTACGTGCACGTTGACCCAAGTTAAAGGCTTCTCCCGCCTGTCCGCTAGTGGCATGAAGCTCCCTCAGGGACTCCCTCAATAAACTACAACTATACAGGACCATTTCGATGGAATTGTGTAGTGCGTCATGAATTTGGACTTACCCAAACCATTCTGATGTGTCTATGTGCTCATGTTATGTTTGATCAAGTTTGATGCATTCATGATTTGCAACTTATGGATTTTGGCTGAAGGCCTAGAAAACATGCGTTTTATAAATTCAATGAAAGTTTTCTAAGACAAGTGAACTGTTTTCAAGGTTTTTGTTTATCTTTTGTTATAAACGTGTATCCACGAGCTGTAAAGCTCGCCCCCCTTTCATCCCCATCTCCAGGTATCAAGATGGAGTTCGGATGAAAGAAAGTCTATACGTCCGTTCGTTATGTACATGATTGGCTTTTAAGTTAACTTGTTGCAAGATTCAAATTTCATACATGATATAAATTTTGGGATTTTTGTATTTTGTGCATTTTGGATTTTGATATTGATGTTGTAACATGGCTTATCATGATGAAATTGATTTATGGATTTGTATATAGAATGGAAAAGTGAATTATGGTTTATAAAATGATTATGAATATGATTACTTGTGGTTGTATTCCAGACAGGAGATCCGATGATTGATGTGATGGATTTGAAATATTGAAGTAATTTTTGTGTATGGCTGATTTTCATGCATGAGATTTTATGGTAAAAGAAATTATGGGATCTTTATAATTGTATAAGACGAATATTATGATTTGAGTTTTGGTTAAGGAAAATTGAGTTTTGAATTGTATACGATGAATAAGTTTGAAAAAGATGAAAGGAATAAACATGAAAGAAAGAATGAAAAGAAAAAAAAAATTATACCGGTTTTGGATTGGTTTAGTCATAGGGTTTCTAACGTGATGTTTTCCAAAATAATTATTTTTCAGATGTCGGAGTTAAGGTTTTGTCCTTCAGCGATATGTTTTCTTTGATTCCGAGTTCGCTTTCAATTTCTTGTGCTTTCCTCAAGTATAAGTTTGCTCACGTTTTGTACATGTGTTCAAGTTATGATTCCGAGGTTGGATTCTAGAAACGGGATCCAATATATATGGTTGATTGATCCGTTTTGTTTCTTTATTTATGAAATTTTATAAATCCGAGCCTCTTGATTTTTCTATGGCTCATTAAGAATTCGATTCGTTTTTCAATCTGTGTTTCCGTTTGTTCCGGTTGGGGTCCGGTTCCCAAATCGAGTCCCAACATAGGTGGTATCAGAGCAAGAGTGAAAGTGTTAAATAGATGCAGTTAGGTTCTGGAAACGGGATCCAACAGATTTAATTGCCTAGAAGCATAAGCAATCACTTTATCACCTTGCATCAACACATAGCCTAATCCCTTCCTTGAGACCTCACTATACACTGTGTATCCTTCACTACCTGAAGGCAAAGTCAAAACTGGTGCGGCTGTAAGCCTATTCTTCAATTCCTTAAAACTGTTCTGGCATTTCTTTGTCTATATAAATTTCTGATTCTTTCTTGTCAATTTGCCAAGTGGAGCTGCTATTATTGAAAAGCTCTCCACAAACCTTCTATAATACCCGACCAATCCTAAGAAACTTCTCACTTCAGCTACATTCTTAGGTGCTTCCCATTTCACAACCGCTTCTATCTTCCTTGGATCCACATGAATTCCTTGTTCTGAAATCACATGTCCAAGAAATGTCACTTCCTTTAACCAAAACTCAAATTTGTCGAATTTAGCATACAAATCATTCTTTTTCAATGTCTCCAAAGAAATTCTTAAGTGTTCCTCATGTTCCTTATTACTTTTAGAATAGACCAAAATATCATCAATAAAGACAATGACAAATTGATCTAAGAAAGGTCTAAAAACTCTATTCATCAAATCCATGAAAACTACTGGTGCATTTGTTAACCCAAAAGGCACGACCAAAAATTCAAAGTGTCCATATCGTGTTCTAAAAGCAGTATTTAATACATCGAACTCCTTTATCCTCAACTGGTGGTAACCCGATCTCAAATCTATCTTAGAAAAGACCCTTGCCCTTTGTAACTGATCAAACAAATCATCTATGCGTGGGAACGGATATCTGTTCTTAATGCTGACATAGTTAAGCTTCTTATAATCCACACACATTCTCAAGGATCCGTCTTTCTTCTTTACAAAAAGAACCGGCGCCCCCCAAAATGAAAAGCTCAGCCTAATATAACCTTTCTCCAACAAATCTTCCAATTGCTCCTTAAGCTCCTTCAAGTCCGCCAGAGCCATTCTATAAGGTGGAATCGAAATTGGTGTTGCGCCTGGAAGAAGCTCAATGGGAATTTTAATTTCCATAGGTGGCGGTAGTTTTGGTAACTCCTCGAAAAAGACATCTAGGAATTCCATGACCACTGACATATCTTCTAACTTCCCTCTATCTGCCTTCGTGTCTACCATATAGGCCAAAAATGTTTCATATCCTCTCTTCATCATTTTCTCTGCCATCAAAGTCAAAATAATTCTTGATGAGCTAAATTTCCTATCTTCTATAAACATCACGTTTCTTCCATCATCCAACTTGAACTCCACTGTTTTCTGTTTGCAATCTAAGTTGGCATTATACTTCTCTAAGGCATCCATACCCAAAATCACATCTAATCCTCCCATCTTCAACAACATTAAATCCATCACTAAGTGTCCCCCACCAATATGTATCCCACAATCTCTATAAACTTGACTAATCACAATACATCGGCCGATTGGATTACTCATCATAAAAGGAGTATCCAATGCGCTCAAATCTTTACCCAACATAGTTTTACTCGATGAAACAAAGGAGTAGACCTGGATCAAGCAAAACAATCACATCATCATCAAATAATTTAATCATACCCATCACAACTTCTGCAGTGGTCTATGCATCCTCCCGTGTCATTGCAAACACTCTGGCTGGTGCTTACCCCCTTGGTCTTCCTAGAAGACTCACCCTTTTTGCTACATCAGAACTACCTACTTCAGTTATAGCCTTAGGTCCCTCAGTCTCAGTTCTCTTCGAACCTTGCATCTGAGTTTTCTCCTGTCTTGCTTGCTGAGGGCATTGTCTAGCCATGTGCCCTTTTTTCCCACAGTTGAAACAAGCTCTTGTCAGTCGGTAGCACTCCCCCTATGAAGTTTCCCACAGTAATCACATTTAGAGATGGACGATGCATTTCCCTCTCCCCTTCTGTTGCCTCCCGCCGTTGAGGCCTACTGAGAGACGGCTCTCATCTGTCTTGATCTACTTGCACCACTGCTTCTCTCCTTAGACTATTCAGGGAAGGTCCAGGCACTCCTCTCAGACTTAGGAGTATCACCTCCCCTCTTGAACTGTTCTCTCCCTTTTCTCTTTTTGCTCACGACGCTCTTTATGGTCTCAATATTTTCAACGCTCAATGCCGCTTCAACCAGCTGTTAGAAGTAACAGAAGTTCTGCACCACCACTGTTTCTCTAATTGCTAGATGCAGTCCTGGCTCAAATCTTCAACACTTGGCCTCCTCACTTAGCATTAACTCAGCTCCATATCAGGATAATTGTGTAAATTGACGCTCATACTCACTTACTGTCATTTCCCTCTAAGAGAGACTCAGAAATTCCCTCTACTTCTGCTGAATATACACCTCAGACAGGTACTTCTTCTTATAAACAGTTAAGAAGTCCTTCCATGCCAGCATTGGTGGCCTTATCTGGCTCCCTGGCACACTCTGCCACCAATGCAGAGCATCCCACTAAAGTAGGCTAGCAGTATATACAACTTTCTCATCATCCTCACAATCCATCTTATCCAATATTCTCTCGGTCTTCCTTAACCAGGTCTCAGCTTCTTCTGGGTCTATCACCCCATAGAAATCCACTGCCCCGTACTTCCTAAGCTTGTCGAACTGTTTCCCCTTCTTGACTAGGATTGGGATAGAAGATTACGGCATCTGGCCCATGGCCTGAGCAAATGCCTGAAACATCCTCGGATCCAATGGAGTAAGCACTTGCTCCTACAGAAGAGGAGACTCCTGGGACTGTGACCGAACGGGCTCACTACCTTGCCCTACCGAAGCCTCAGCATTCCCTGGGGCTTTAGATTCATCAGTACTCTCCTCCCTTAGTGGAGAGTCAGGTGCAATTGATCCTTGCAATACTCCTCGTGTCCTTCTACGAGGTGGCATCTTACTCCTTCAATGCAAACATTAACTATTAGCTTACATTTCACTTTTAGTCTTAATTCCTACATGTATGCCTGACATGTATGTCACTTAATGCAATTCAATCAATTTACTATGCAACCTGTGACCACATAACATAATACTTCATCCTACTATGCATTCTAAGCCTAAAAAAAACCTAAGCTCTGATACCAAACAATACTGAACCCTGCTTCCGGAGCTTAGCATTCGAAATCAAACACAGAAGAAGATGCTTGCCCTAAATTATACTATGCCTATTTTGGGACATTTAGCAAAACTTACCCTAGAGAACTCGGATTAATGTGTTCTTTAGATGGTTTGAATGAGGACTTTAAGGTCTACAACTTTCATGAAGACCCAAAAGCCAAATTCCATCTTTTGAAGTATAAAAAATGGAACAGAAGATGTAAGATGAATAGTAACCCAGAAGAGGTTTATGAACAGTAACATAGAAGAAGTTTATGAACAGTAACACAAAAGATAGGTACAGAAGAAGCAAAAGCAAAAAGTAACTAAAAGACATAAGATAGCGAAATACAGAAGAAACGGAAGACAGAAGAAGCACAAGGCAGAAGATAGCAAAACACAAAAGAAACGAAATACAGAAGAAGCAAAAGGCAGAAGATAGCAAAACACAGAAGAAACGGAATACAGAAGAAACAAAAGGCAGAAGATAGCAAAACACAGAAGAAACGGAAGACAAAAGAAGCAAAAGGCAGAAGATAGAAAAACATAAAAGAAATGGAATACAGAAGAAGTAAAAGGCAAAAGATAACAAAATATAGAAGAAACGAATACAGAAGAAGCAAAAACCAGAAGATAGCAAAACATAAAAAAAAAACGGAAGACAGAAGAAGCAAAAAGAAGAAGATAGCAAAACACAGAAGAAATCGAAGGCAGAAGAAGTAAAAGACAGAAGAAGCGAAACTAAGAAGAAGCAAAAAGCAGATGAAGCAAAAGGCAGAAGAAACAAAAAGCAAAAGAAGCAAAAAGGAAGAAGAAGATGCCTCAGCAAAATACAGAAGAAGACACGTCAACAAAACACAGAAGAAGACGCATCAGTAAAACATAGAAGAAGACGCGTCAGCAAAACACAGAAGAAGACACGTCAACAAAACACAGAAGAAGACGCGTCACCAAAACATAGAAGAAGACGCGTCAGTAAAACACAGAATAAGCAAAACACAGAAGAAACAAAAGACAAAAGAAGCAAAACGCAAAAGAAGCAAAAGACAGAAGAAGCAAAACACAGAAGAAGCAAAAGACAGAAGAAGCAAAACACATAAGAAAATGACATCATCAAAGAAGAAACACATAAGGAGATAATGTCATCACAGAAGAAACAAAACTAAAAAGAAGCGAAACACAGATGAAGCAAAACATAGAAGAAGATGATGTCATCATAGAAGAAACACAAAAGAAGATGACATCATCACAGAAGAAGCAAAAGACAGAAGAAGTGAAAGATAGAAGATACTTCTTCCTTTACATGGACCCTAACTTTTCGCTTAGAAATCCAAAAATTTCGTACTATAAATCGTTGGAAAGCTAGAAGGATAAGCTACAACTTGCGGTGGAAAACTTTAACAAATTTTACCTCAATTGAGCCCTGATTTTCCCTACAGATGGCACACGTTTCCTACACCTAGAAAAGACTTGGATTTGAAACAAATAACTTACAGAAACATGCATATACACCTGTGGAACTTTTCAGTTCTAATTCTTTTACCAAACAACCAAAAGCTCATAAATATCTTTAATTGCATTATTAAAGTTGTAAACAAAAGCTTGACATAAAATACAATGTATAAGATGCTCAATGTTTTTAACATGCTATGAAGCTATCCGAAAGTGGTTGAACTAACTTAATTACAAAAGTTTCTAATGTCTTAGAGCTTCCGATGCCTTGCAAGGATTGCTAACCTTCTTATTCTGCACCTGAGGAGGGAGTAGTGGGGTGAGCTATATAGCTTAGTGGCTAATATATTCATAGTCATTAGTAATTGACCAAAGTCAAACATATGTACATGAATAGATATATATACAGCAATTTAAGCATTCGATAATTTAGCTAAAAAATTTGCAATATATCATACTCAAAATGATTCATGCTTAACAATTTAATTATGAAATGCAAACACAAATGGCTCGAGAGTTCCGTGAAACAAAACAGAGAAACTGAAGTTTGCTTCGTGAACAAAACAAGTTCGAATTCTCAAGATCTCGTGGCCTCAATGTAACACCCCACTCCCGCATGACCCAAGCCCGACATCGATGATGATATCCGAGTCCGTGCCCTGTGAGGGTGGCATGTTACATCACTCAGTCAAAACTCAGTATACATTTTTTTAACATATACATACTTTACATATTAAGCATAAAACAATTTACATAAATAATCATCAGTGAGTTCAATGACAACGGGGCCTTTTGTAAAGACAATTTCATTCAGTTTGTTGACTTTACAACATGACCTAATCATTTGTACCTAATCATTTGTACAAAAATTCCAAAAAAATTAATTATTCTCAGACACTACTGCGAGCGCGAACTGATCTCGACCTCTTATCTCGCTCATATGTGGTTACTATACGCTCATTGCCTAACGGGGTTTTCTTCTGGGTCATGAAAAATAATTACAAATTTTGGGTGAATTTTGCAAACTCAGTGAGGTAACCATCATCGATGGTTCACTCAATTCATGCAACTCATCAATTCACATAACATATTTTCCTTGTTGCATGTCTGATCACATTTCACAATTTCACTTCAGTACAGACAATTTGATACTTTTCATTCAATTAGACATCCATAACTAATTGATTTCATACAACACGTAAGCATAATACAATTATTTCATAATCCACTTTCAAAAATACCACATGATTGGTACCACATAAGCATAAGGCATTTGTCTTTTACTCAATCCAAATGATTAAATCAAATGCATATCACACACGTATGCGACACCTTTTTTTTCATTTATTACGGTGTTGTGACTGAGCGCCTCTACTATCCCAATATTGGTGGATTAATCGTTGAGCCTGAGGCTCTGAATTGTCCCAATATGGGCGCATTAATCGTTGAGCCCGAGGCTCTGAATCACTGTGGGGCTCGAGGCCCAAATATAAACATTGAACTTGTAGCTCTTAGTGGCTGCTCCGGTCACAACTGTTATTATCTAATCATGCCTTGTATGCATGGAATGCATAGGTCAAAATGAAACCATATCAACATCACAATCATTCCCAATTATCACATTCAACCAATTAGTTCACAATTTTTCACATGAAAATCACACTCACATTTAATCACATTTAAAACACAGAGTTCCCAAATTCTTAGACAACAACACTTCTATGTCATAATCTCCCAATGCATCGGACACCTTTGGTCCGGAATGCAGTCATAAAAAATGCACAAGCCCACCATTATTCTTCACAGAGTTATAAACGCATAATAAGAAACAAATAATAATTGAGAAACCATCTAGGTCACTCACATTTGTTTCCGAAGCTAAAGCCTAGAAGTCTCGGCAACGTCCGTGTGCTGATGTTTCAAATGCGCCTGTAAACAATCCACAATATTCACCATCACCAAAGGTACAGTCAGAAATTTTTAATAATGCACATGTAGCAATTAAAATGTGTACAATGCATGTTCGTGATATTCCCAGCACTATATCACAATTTCATGTCACAAAGTGTTCTTCTAAAAATTAGAAACCCATAAATGTTGGACCGGAAAAAGAAAACATGCTTTGTTTGGAAAAACGGTAGATTTCAAAACTTTTAAGAAATCATTACTTGCAGCGGAAGCAATCAATCCAAATCAACATGCCAATCCATACATGATATGGTATAAGGATAATAAAATATAAACAAGATAAGGAGTATTACCGACTCCTTCGCTACAGTTTTAAATCCTTGCTACGCTATCCTCTCCTTCTTCGTGTATCCAAATCCTTTGCCTTTGACTCTTTTCCTTTAGCAATCTACTTTCTCCTTGTTGTAGTATCCTTAACCAATTAGATTTACCACCTGTTCTTCAAGGACAATTAGGTTAACAAAATCCTTTGGTGGGAAAGGAGAAGAAATGTTTGGAGGAGATTTTCTTAGAAGAAGAAGAAGCAAAATTGAAACTCTTTCAATTGGTATTTTTTGACTCTTTCTTTCATGAAAGGAGAGAAGGTGTAAAGAACATGCAAGAACTCTTTCTTGCCTACCAATTTCGTATATGCATGGATGGAAGGAGATAGAGGCATCAAATGCATCACTTCTTTCATTAATCACTCATAAAATAGCCAATAAATGAGATTATCTTCATTTATCTTTATGATGGCTATTTGAAAAGACCATAACCTAAAATTCAATACCCAATTTCGGTTTTGCCAAGAAGAAAGAAGGAAGATGGTCCATCTAATGTACATCTTTCATCTTTAATCTAATGAATGCAAATAGGTTACAAGCCAACATTAAAAGACAACCATTAAACCATTTAATGGTAAGTTCATAACTCCATTTAATGATGATTAACCATAATAAATACCATCTTTATTTAGCATTTTAATGTCAAATGTGTGGTTACACATTTAACCTAGGAATAACCGAAATTGCTATCCTCTTCTTTAAAAAAATTGTTTTAATATAATTAATCTAATTAATTACATTAAACCAAAAACCAAGCCCATTACTAAATGTACATTTGGGCATCTTTAAATAGACCAAGCCCAAGATTCAATTATGGGCTTCTAATTAGCCTCCATTTATATTTCTTACTTAGCTTGATAACCTTTCTTAAAGCCAAGTGGGGAATCTTATTGGACTTTGATAATTCAAGCTCCAATAAGCCCATAATTAATTCAATCTTATTGGAATTAATTCTAGCTTAATAACTAAATGTCATTCCACTAAAGACAATTAGTTGAACTCTTGAATTATTAAATATTATGAGAATATGTCCAATTGCAAACCCTATTTAGAACCTTATTATAGCCATTCGAACAAGAAAGGGTAAAATTACCGTTTTGCTCTTATGTTGGTTTTTCCTTCTAGATCTCTCATTTTACTTTATATGGTGACTAACACATAAGATCTCATCTCAGTGTTAAGACTTGATGGCTAGCTAGTCCATAAAACTACTGGCTCCAGTTTAATCACCAAATCTCCTTAAAACATCTAGAAGAGATGATAATACTATAAACTCTTTATTTGAGTGAATGTTCCCTGATACATGTTTCAATTAATAATTCTAACATACGTATAATCGGATTAATACTGTAAAAATCCATTCCGATCATATCAAGAATTATAATAAAACATATATGAGCTCAACACTCATCAAGATTATGGTTCATAATAAGCGAATGCTTAAGTTGTATGTTTTAAGATTAAAGTAACGACCCACTTTATTCTTGAAAACATACTTTATTCGCATTCATTTAATAGTGCCATTATTGATAGTCAACTACTATCATGATTTGAAACTCATCATTCCCTCAAGTAAACTCCTTTACTTATATAGAGATAAATCGCAACACTATATCAAAACCATAATCAAGCGACCAACTTGATTATTCAACGTGAATCAATTAATTGATTCTAAGAATATACATGTTTCCCATACATCTCTATGTATATGTATATTACTTACAAAAGAATCTTGGTACCTTATGACCAGATATATAATGCTCATATAGATAAAACCAAACTCTTTTTTTATTAATAATAAATATTTTCATTACAAATCAGAATCAAGAAGATAAAGTTACATATAAATACACTTGCTTTTCAAGGCACTATATTTACATAACTCCAACAATAGACACTAAAAACGCTCTATTTGGACCGTTATAGGTCCAATAATAAATACAAGATAGATCGGAAAAATCATTACCCGATCCCCTCACTTCGACCTAACCAATTCCCGTCACAAAAATTTCTCTAAAAATTTGAAAGCCATAGATACTAAAATCACTCAATTCGGACCTCTATAGGTCCAATTATTAATAAAAGACAGACTAGAAAAATAATTACCCGATCCTCTCACTTTGACCTAATTAATCCCCATCAATTTCATCTCAAAAAATTTTTAATTTCACAAATAACTTAAATTAAATATTACACAAATCCAATGCCTCGAGAATCAGGTCAATCGGATGTCGGGTAAAAAAGTAATTGACAAAAGAATTAAATTAAGACAAAAATAGAAATAGTAAATAAAAAAAAATATTAATTATTTTTTAAAAAAAATCACTCTCACGAGGTCGTCGCCCTCGCGAGATGCGAGGATCTGAAATTTTCATCTTTCTTTTATTTTCATTTTTCCTTTTTTTTTTTCGAATTTCACCAAATACCTTCTCTTCCTTCAAAACCCCTATCTTTTTACACAAATATCCAAAAAACACAAATTAGTTCTCGTTGGAAAGCTCTCAGAAAATTCCACAAGTTTCATGAAGAGCTAAGAATCCAATTTCAGCTCTAAGGGTGTCAAAAATGCACTCAAAGACACTGCCTAATCACACATTTACCACAACAGTACAACATCTTTCTAAAACTCATAACTTTTCATCCCCTTTGCAAAAAATTCCAAATTTTATACCAAGCAAAAGAGCAAAACAAATTCTACAACTTTCATGCACAACTTAGAAACCAATTCTAGCTCTAACTAAATCAAATTCTTAAGCAAATCTTCTGCCTACCCAAATTATTCTCAACAATAACCCAATCTTACAAAATTCATAACTTTCTAACCCATTGTCGAAAAATTACATTCTCTATATCACTGAAAAGATAAGAAAACAAGCTACACTTCTCATGAAGGACTCAGAGACAAATTTCATCACTAACCAGTTCAAATTCACCCATTAATGTGGTTTCCCTGTTAAGCTTGTTAAAATAGCATAAAACCTAACCCATATCCAAACTTTACAAATTCACAACTTACAATCCTTACATCCAAAATTCACATATTATACCTCATTAGAAAGCTACAACAATCCTCTCCAACTTTCCAGAATGTCACTTGAGCCAATTTCACCCTTAACAGTCCAAAATTAATATCAGAACACAAAAAACACAAAACCTATGCACTTAGAGCATTTGCCCACCAACACACATTTTGGGTTAAATTACCATCTGAACATTAACAAATCATAACTTTCAACCTACAAATCAAAAAAATTCATACCTAGTGGCGTTAGAAAGCTAACACAAAAATTTTCAACTTTAATGCAGACCAAATTAGCAAATTCAATCCAAATCAATCTTTAAAATATCATCAAAATTTGAGGTCACAAGTTTCGGATTCCTGTTCATACAGCACCTACAACTCTGTTTCCAAGACAAATTTAAAACCCTTAAAGCCATAATTGAACAAAACTTCCTTCATATAAAATCTAGCCATACTTCTTAAGTTTAATTTAAGCTAAACCTCAACTCAATAGCACATCGATAACAAAAGTTATGACCAAAAAACTGAAACCTACACAAAAGAAATTTTCCAGATTTTAATCCTAACACAACTCCTTTCATTCTGACCCCATTCCTACATCAATAATCCTCCAATTTAATCTCTAATTCAGCCACAAAATCATCAAGACATTCACTTGAACATAACCTCACAAAATTCCAGCACACATGATCCATCATTTCCTTTTAAGAATTAATCATCTAACATCATCAAAACCACTTCAAAACACACAATTCACACACTACAAATGTTAAACATCATTAATCCTTACACAAACATAAACTTATTCCCATACAATCAACAAACAAACTTCATGAAATTTAAACACCATAAAGCACAATAAATGCATCTAAAACTTAATTCTTACCTAAACAAGCTTCAAAGCTTCAATCTTCCATGTTTTTCCCAAACTCCTCTACCTCACTTCACATACACGACACTCTCCATTCTGAAGGGATGTAGTAGGCTTAAACTTGAACACATGGAAAGGAAGCACTTAAGGTAGAGAGAAGAGTAGAAATTTAAAAGAAGGAAGAAACAAATGAAGGAGGAGGAAAAGTAGACTTTCGGATGATGAGAAGGAGAAGGAAAAATCACTTTAGAAACAACCTTCACTTTCTGAACTTAGCATCTCGTGGAAGCTTGCCAAACTTAGGATGTTTATATAAACAAGTGAGAATAAGACTAAGTAAGCAAGTGACATGTGTCACTTGCCACTTGTCCTAGTTTAAAGCATTCTTCAGGTCTTTTTTCCAAATTTCAATTCAATTTCTAATCCAATTTCTCTCCAAATTCCAATGGCTCAAAGTAATAAATCCTAAAATCATGTATCAATTTTTTCATTGCCATTGGATAGTCATTTTCAATACCGGAAACCAAATTAGTCTGTCACTTGTAAATTTTTCAGTCCAGAAAGGTATCCTGAAAATTTTCCAAAAAAATTTCTAAATTTCCACAAAAATGTAAAACACACAAAAATTCACTTCAATTCCATGTTCAAGCACCAATTCATATTTTTCCACAATAAACACAAATGCCGGGAAATGTCAGGAATGCATGTACAATCATGTGCATTTACAAAAATTACAATTTATGAATATATGGAGGCCATATTATGCATGAACATACCAAGACTAGTTTACTCACTCATAACCCGTCTCAAATTACTATTTTACCCTTCCCATTGGTGATGGGATGTTACAACTCTCCCCTCCTAATAAAAATTTCATCCTCGAAATTCATTTTAGATACTAAAGAAGGTAGGGGTACTGTTATCTCATACATTCCCCATTTCCTATCAATTCTCTGTTTAGATATCATTCTTCCTCAATTATGCCCTTGATGAGATTCAGAGTATTTAACTCTTTACTTCCAGTCTCAATACCACATATGTTGGATTATAACAATAATAATCATAAAATCACTCATAATGCCTTAATCTCATTTTTGCCCTCATTATATAAGGACCACTTGACGTCCCACTTAGCTTCCCCTATTTCCTTTGTACCTCATCTAACTACACTTTGGCATAGGTGATACACTCAAAATCTTCCCCATATAGTCACAACTTCGATATAATCCACCAAAATCTATTCGTTTTTCAAAACCACTTTATTCAGATTTTCTATTCATTTCACTCACTAACGATATCCCAACTTGTTCTGACCATTACTCAGAGTGATCGACTCTTTTTGTCGTCTCATTGCTTGAAGTCATTTTGCACTATACATTAATCTTATATGCTGAAGCTTTATGCCTGTCTCCAATAGTCAAGACTATAAGGAAAGCAAACATATAATCACTCAGTTTGATATGCTTAGCCACCAATTGCTCTTTTGAGGTACACTTACTAGGACCTCTCTTTATCAGGTAATACACATATTTTATCCCATCAATTTTTCTCAAATCCTCAATTTAATCCCTTTTTTTTGCAAATTTGATGTTCCTTTACCATTATTTCTTAACTCGTTACTATACACTCTTTATTACACTAGAATGAGTAACCTAGTATCCACATATGTGGCACTCTGCTATGAAATGTTCTATTCGATACCTTTGATTGAAACATTAACTTTATTAGGACAATTTTCCCTCAGCACAGTTCTTTCAATCTTTTCCAATTCCAAATCTGTCTAGTCATATGTATCTCTCATATGTTTCTATCCTCATCATGACTCCACGCTTTAAAACTAGCTACTATTGCAGGGATTTTTAAGTCATAAATCTTAATTTAGCTTATGCAGCTATATTTATCTCTTGGTAACACAACATCACCATATACCTTACAACCAATTCCCTCTTGATCTCAATTGGGAACCTCTATTGTCTATACAAAATCCCCAAATCCGAATGGCATACCTAACACTATAATCATTTTGTTTTCATTTATCACTGACGTGGCTTACATCTTTTTCCCTTAAACCATTAAACTTTCATCTTCATTTGTCAATATGATCATAGTCACTCATTGTTATCATGTTGTTTGGCTGATATTAACCTTTAATATCATAATCCCATCGGGGTATGGTTAACTCCAATAGATATAACCTCAAACTCATTATGCTTATAGTTAGCTCTTGTAATTCCTTGAGTAACTAATTCCTCAATACAGTAGTATAAGTACATGCTATCCTCAATTTTTCATTGAACTTGCTTTTTCTCGATGGATTTCAGTAGTTCTATCACTTTCCCAATGATTATACATTGACTTATGTTAATGTCTGTTCATTTATACCTGTTGCTCCACACATTTCTGTTAGAGTAGTACCCTGAAAGCAATCGCCTTTAGCGCGTTTTGTACAAAGTTGTGTACAGTCTTTATGAATAAATAAAGAAAGGCATATTTCATTACGTTGCTTTTCATTATTTATGAACTGATATTGATCAATAAGCAAATTAATGAAGTCCATGATATATGACATAGCATGAAGGAAATTATGATGTGATCATACTCTGAGATTCCTATCATGTGCAATTATGTCAAGATATCTAAATTATCCCTAGTCATAGGATTACCGAGATTGGACATCGGTAATCTGGAAAGACTAGCACATCTCAAGCTCCTTGATTTGATCAGCGATGGATCTCGAAAGTCGTAAATATGAGATATTTAGGGTTGAGATGTGGATGCTTACTAGAGGTAGTAAGTACATTGGATGACCTGCTATGAGATCATCATATGGATGTCCTATTCTAATGTCGTTGATAATCTCATCATAGCAATGGTGCAAGTATCCTTAGACTTGAGGTGCTCAAGGATATCTTGATACCGATTACGTGCTTTGACTCCATTCCTTGTTGCCTTACAGAGATCGCTCATAGGGTGGTGATTGGGTACAACTTGAGGTATTCTAAGGTAATTGAGTAGCCAATAGAGGATTCACCACTTCTGAGATAGTAGAAGATGATACCCATGGCCTCTTGTCAGGGTCATTACTTGGAAGTCTCTGGCCGGAACATATATGTCATGAAGAATGTCTTCATTGACATATTAAGTAATGAGTCCCAGGACGAGAACTGAAATCACCTGGACTAGATTTGACGTAGTCAGTCTAGTAAGAGTTGACACATTGCCCATACTCATAACCAAGTGGGGTATAGCATGGTGAAAGGACGAATTGCACGGTAATTATCTATGGAAAGGTTCGTGATATGGTTCATGATGAATACATGTTCATTCCTCAAACCAATTACTTTCCGGTCAATTGGAGGTCATGATGTGTTGCTAGATACCGCTCATGACTTGCTCGGATTAAGTGTTAATCTAAGTGGCCAACATAACCGGGAACCTAATGGGTCACACGCATAAGAGTGTCTCGGATAATTCGTAAAATAGTTTTGGACAGAGTTCCAATATATGAAGAGCAATCGAACTAAATGAATCCCGATGAGATCGAGATATGTCCCGATGAGATCGTGACATCGATATTGCTGAAAAAGGTTTTCGGTGGTTTTTCCCTACCGAGACTCGGTAGGACCGACCCCAGTGTGACTGGACCACTTCAGTAGTTATATACATATATATATGATTAATTAATTAAAGAATTAATTAATTAATATATATATATATATATGTGTACACGTGGATGGAGGAGGAGGAAGCTTTATCTTTTAACTTTAGATATATATATATATAAAAGCTAACGTGGGTGCATGACTCACCATTAGCATTTATTGTCTTTTAATGAGTTAAAGACAAAATGAAAAGAGTGAGAGGCAAGATGGTTCATCGTTGGTTTTGAAGGAGAAGAAAGAGTTTCTTTCTCCAATTCATACGATCATCTTCATCATCTCTTCATCTTTCAAGCCTCTTCATCTCCTCTTCATCGTTGGTTTCTAAGCTCTCCAAGGACAAAGGTAAGAGATAGCACTCTTTAATTTATTCTAGCTATTCCCGGGTCAAAGGGTTTGTCCCGGTTAGGTTCTCCGATCTCTGCGTGGATACCGTTAGAGACGGTCTCCTTTGGCCGTTATGGTTTGAGTTTGTTGTATAGACACATGGATCCTGGCTTTGAGAAGGTCCCGGAACAAAAATTTTTGTTTTCCACACCGTGGGCATGTGATGCTCACACCAGAATTTTCCTACAGTGGTATCAGAGCCACTTGTGTCGTATATAACGAAGAAACCATGACTAGGTCGGAGTTGCCTATTGCTTTTGACGATGATGGATGTTGATTGTGTGAATTTCGAATTCAGTGTAGAAATATTGTTTTTGAAATTTTCTTGCCCAGATATGTTCACAAGATTTTGTTGCATATGTCTGTGGAAGCTCGGAATTTATCAATGTGATTTGGTATGATTTTGCTAATTTATTCCCCAATGTTCTGGTTGCTGTCTTTGTGCACATTCAATGAACAGGCATGATGATAAATTCGAGAATAAATTGTAGAAAATTTTTTTTCGGATTTGCTTTCACCAACATGTCTCTAAGATGTTTATGAATGTCTATGAGAATGGAAAAATGTTTTCGAGGTGATTTACTATTTATTTGAGAATTTATTGTGTGCTGCTGGGAATAACTGTGTTGAGGAACACAGATTCTACATTGGCTTTGTTGCTGACGTTGGATGAGTTTTTGTTGGAAATAAATCCTGAAAAAATTCATGGAGAATTATGTGAACATGTTGTAATCTGTATAAGTTTCTCATAATTTATTGAAATTGTTTCAATGAGTTTTTCATGCAAAACACAGAGCTTGGCAGTTTTGAGAAAGTTGCTGGAGCTGTTTTGTTTGGAATGATAAATGGTGTATTTCTCAATTCCAATGCCTTGGATCATTTTTAATGTGATTAAAAATGTGTTATATTGATGTTTTATGCTTTCCAAATTGAATTTCTTGAAATTTTGTTTTCAAATATTTTTTAGATGTCAAATGTGTCACATTAGCGTCTCGTTAGTATATTTCGTTGTCTTGCTTATTTTGGCCGTCACAAATTTTGTGACCAGTGCCGAAGTAATCTTGATAAAGGTTAGACTAGCTAGAGATACTTAGGGTGATAGTTTGATATTCTCAAATTATTTGGAGATCTGAATGAATAAGAGTGTATTCATTGATTTCAAGTATTTCATGTATAGTTTGACTATATATGGTAAGCAACAATGAAAGTGTTTCATTGGTACATCAAGGTAAAGTGTATTACACTTGGTAGTGTGAATTGGAACTGTACGGATTGAGAAATTAGCCGATTAGATAGCAATTCCACATGGATAAGTCGACTAATAAAGATACAAGTAGACTTTTCCGTGCACTGTAGACACATAAGTCGACTTGCACAATGGTACAAGTCGACTTGTTCGTGCACATCTGCATAAGTCGACTTACACATGAATAAGTCGACTTACGCACTAGCATAAGTCGACTTACACATACACAAGTCGACTTACAACATGCAAAGGTGGGATGATGGATGATTTTAGGTATAGACTCAATGTGATTGATAAAATACCCTAAATCATTCCATATAGTCATGGTGACTATAATCCTACGGCTTGGAGGAGAAGAAGATGAGACCTGAAAATCCTCACACATCATATGAAAACTAATGCCTTTCATTAATATGGGGAGAACCAGAGTTCTTATAGAGTTGGTTTGTTGGGTAAACCCAAGCTCACTCTATACGGATATGTTCGAACCATGAAAATAAGATTTTCGGATTAATGGGTTGGTTTTCACTAGAAGCGTTGATTTGTTGAGTAAACTCAAGGTCAATGTGGACAGAGGAGAAATTTGGCAGTGTGCATCATATGTACACGCATCAAGAGTTGATAACCCAATGTGTGTGCATACATCACGAGTTGATAGCACTAGTCGATAGTTGCATCTATGAAGCAAATGGTATGATCGATACCTGCCGATAGATCTAAGGTGGCTTGTTGGATAAACCCAAGGTCATTTTAATAATGTCGGATATCTATGATGCAATTGGTATGACCGATACCTACCGATTGACCTAAGGCGGCTTGTTGGGTAAACCCAAGGTCATTTTAGTAATGTCGGATATCGACTCACTAGGACATTTTGTCATAATGTTTCTTGGATTCGTACTGAGGGTTATGGATTCTTTGAAACTAGTGGGAGCCATATGCATGTCATGCAAGTCCTTATGATCATACATGTAATTCTATTCTAACATTTTTTTCTCTTTCCCTTTAGGTTATTGAAAATGACTTAAAGTGTGAATTTGCGCTCATTAATGGATTCGAACAAATTAACTGGACCAAATTTTCTAGATTGACTGAGAAATCTGAGAATTGTTATCAGGTCTGAGGAACTAGGATATGTCCTAGATGTTCCACTTCCTGATCCACCTGCTGCTGATGCTTCTGATGAGGATCATAAAGCATATTGTAAGCATCTTAAAGACAGTGACATGGCTACCTGCATTATACTTGCCTCGATGTCACCAGAGCTGCAGAAGCAGCATGATTCTATGGATGCTAATACCATAGTGTTTCATCTTAGAGAGCTATTTAATGAGCAAGCTCGGTCTGAAAGGTTCGAGACCTCGAGGCTACTCTTCACTACTAAGATGACTCCAGGTTCATCTGCAGTGCAGTATGCACTGAAGATGAATGGGTATATTGAGAGGTTCGCTGTCTTAGGTTTTTTTATGGATTATGATTTAAGTGTTGACTTAATTCTAGTAGGATTGTCTTATAGTTATTCACAGTTTGTGTTAAACTATCGGATGAACCAAATATCCACGACAATCCCTAAGTTGATCAATCTGCTCAAGACAGCAGAGCAAGCTATCAAGAAGGATAACAAGCAAGTGCTTATGGTGGACTCTTCTTCTGGCTCAAAGAAAAAGAAGCTGAAGAAGAAAAGGTCTAAGAAACCAAAAGGAAGTGCAGTAAGACTGGCCACTGGAAGAGAAATTGTAAAGTCTATCTAGAAGAATTGAAGCAGAAGAAGGCATCAGATGCCTCGACTTCTTCAGGTATATTTGTCATTGAGGTTAATCTTGTTTTGACCATAATATATGGGTATTAGATACCGGTTTTGGCTCACACATATGCAATGATATGCAGGGCCTCAGGGATAGTAGACAGCTCATGAAGGGATAACTAAACCTGTGTATGGGAAATGGAGCAAGAGTTGCTGCATTAGCCGTAAGCACTTACTTTTTGTCACTCCCCACTGGGCTTGTAATTAAATTGGATGAATGTTATTTTGTACATGTATTAACAAAGAACATATTATGCATTTCTTTTTAAATAGAGAGTGGTTTCCATTTGACTTTTAGTAATATTGGTTGTTCTATTAGTTTGAATGGAATGCTTTATGGTACTGGTACATTATGCAATGGAATTTACATATTAGATATATCACATCCAATTATGAATGTCAATGACAGGAAAAGACATAAACGAGATAATTTAAAATCAACTTACTTATGGCATTGTTGCCTTGGCCATATAAATGAGAGACGCATACCTAAGCTCCATAAGAGTGGTAGTTTAGGGTCATTTGATTATGAATCATATGACACATCCGAATCTTGTTTATTAGGCAAGATGACTAAATTATCCTTTAAGGGAAAGGGTGAACGAGCGACTGGAGTATTAGACCTAATACATTCAGATGTATGTGGTCCGATGTCCATCCATGCCAGAAGTGGTTGTCTTTACTTCATTACCTTTATCGATGATTATTCTCGATATGGGTACCTATATCTGATGAGATACAATCTGAAGCATTTGAAAAGTTCAAACAATTCAGAAATGAAGTAGAAAACCAACTTGGGAAAAGTATCAAGACATTACGATCAGATCATGGTGGGGAATACTTAGACCAAGAGTTTTTGGATTATCTCAGAGATAATGGGATTTTATCTCAATGGAATCCTCCTTACACACCACAGCATAATGGAGTGGCAGAAAGGAGAAATCAAACCTTGTTAGACATGGTACGATCAATGATGGGCTTTGCAAAGTTACTAAAATCCTTTTGGGGGTATGCACTTGAGACAGTTGTTTACTTGTTAAACAGAGTTCCATCAAAGACAGTTGATGTTACTCCATATGAGATGTGGACTAACAAAAGACCCTATCTTACTCATTTGAAAGTTTGGGGTTGTCCTGCTTATGTGAAGTGGATACAGTCAGATAAACTTGATGTAAAGTCTGACAAGTGTTTGTTCGTAGGATATCCTAAAGAAACAATGGGATATCAATTCTACCTTCCGAGGAACAAAAGGTGTTTGTTTCAAGCACGCTGTTTTTAGAGAAAGAGTTTCTTTTACAAGAAGGCGGTGGGAGCAAAATTGAACTTGAAGAAGTTCAAGATGCTCGAACAGACGCAGATCAATCTATTCGAACTCAAACCGTGACTCATACAGATGAAGTAACAGCCCACCTTCCACAACACACGAAGTTAAGAGGTCACGTAGGATACGCTCTGTTCCCGAAAGATATGGATTTCTCGTGAATGAATAGAATGACGTATTATTCATAGAAGATAATGAGCCTACCACCTATGAAGAGGTTCTGAAGAGTTCAGAGTCTGAGAAATGGCTTCATGCCATACAGGCTGAAATGGATTCCATGTATGAAAACCAAGTATGGACTTTGGTTGAGGAACCCGAAGGAATCAAACCCATAGGGTGCAAATGGGTTTAAAAAAAAAAACAACATGGATGGTAATGTGATTACCTATAAAGCAAGGCTTGTGGCTAAAGGTTTTCGTCAAAGACAAGGAGTTGACTACGACGAGACCTTCAGCCCAGTAGCAATGCTTAAATCCATTAGAATACTCCTAGCCATTGCCACTCATTATGATTATGAGATATGGCAAATGGATGTGAAGACAGTTTTCCTAAATGGAAATCTAGCTGAGGATGTGTATATGACACAACCTGAGGGCTTCACCTCCTATGATGGCGAAATGTATGCAAGCTTCAGAAATCCATCTATGGATTGAAACAAGCATCTAGGAGTTGGAATATCCGTTTTGATGAGATAATCAAAGAGTTTGGTTTCTCACAAAATCCGGATGAACACTGTGTGTAAAAGAAGGTTAATGGGACTGCAATCGTATTCCTTGTACTGTATGTAGATGACATATTATTGCTAGGAAACGATTTCTCTATGCTACAATCAGTCAAGATTTGGTTGTCCAAACAATTTGCCATGAAAGACCTTGGTGAAGCAACTTATATCCTTGGGATAAAGATTTATAGAGATAGATCAAAAAGGTTGCTTGGTCTTTCACAATCAACGTACATAGAAAAGATGCTAACAAGGTTTAGCATGGAGCAATCCAAGAGAGGTACCTTCCTGTGACTCATGGGATAACACTCGAAATCTATGTGTCCTAAGACACAAGATGAGAGGATGCGCATGAATATGATCCCGTATGTATCTGCAGTAGGATCTATCATGTATGCTATGCTATGTACGAGACTCGATGTATCATATGCTCTAAGTGTTATGAGCAGATACCAATCGGATCCTGGTGAGGGTTACTGGGTGGCTGTCAAGAATATCCTCAAGTACTTGCGAAGGACTAAGGATGTTTTCTTGATATATAGAGATGGAGATCTCAAAGTGAGCGGGTATCAGATGCGATTTTCAATCGATAAGGATGATTCCAAATCCCAATCAGGTTATGTATTCACTTGAATGGCGGGCGATTAGTTGGAAGAGTTCCAAACAAGAGACAATCGCCCATTCAACAACCAAGCGAGTACATTGCCGCTTCAGAAGCAACAAAGGAAGCAGTTTGGATCAAAAAGTTCATTACTGAATTTGGTGTGGTTCCTAGCTGTGATGGGCCCATATAGTTGTATTGTGACAACAATGGGGCTATTGCGCAGGCGAAAGAACCAAGGTCTCATCAACGATCCAAACACGTACTCCGCAGATATCATTTGATCAGGGAGATCATTGGACGAGGTGATTTCCAGATCGAGAGAATTCCCACTGAGCATAATATTGTTGATCCGTTGACAAAGCCATTATCACAAAAGAGTTTTGATTCTCATGTACTCGCCTATGGTATTAAATATCAAGGCGATTGGCTTTAGGTCAAGTGGGAGATTGTTAGAGTAGTACCCTGAAGGCAATCGCCTTTAGCGCATTTTGTACAAAGTTGTGTACAGTCTTTATGAATAAATAAAGAAAGGCATATTTCATTACGTTGCTGTTCATTATTTATGAACTGATATTGATCAATAAGCAAATTAATGAAGTCCATGATATATGACATAGCATGAAGGAAATTGTGATGTCCTCATACTACTGAGATTCCTATCATGTGCAATTATGTCAATATCTAAATTATCCCTAGTCATAGGATTACTGAGACTGGACATCGGTAATCTGGGAAGACTAGCACATCTCAAGCTCCTTGATTTGATCAAGCAGTGGATCTCAGAAGCTGTAAATATGAGATATTTAGGGTTGGGATGTGGATGCTTACTAGAGGTAGTAAGTACATTGGATTACCTGCTATGAGATCATCACATGGATGTCCTATTCTAATGTCAGTGATAATCTCATCATAGCAATGGTGCAAGTATCCTTAGACTTGAGGTGCTCAAGGATATCTTGGATACTGATTCTGTGCTATGACTCCATTCCTTGTTGCCTTACGGAGGTCGCTCATAGGGTGGTGATTGGGTAAAGCTTGAGGTATTCGAAGGTAATTGAGTAGCCAATAGAGGATTCACCACTTCTGTGATAGCAGAAGATGATACCCATGGCCTCTTATAAGGATCATTACTTGGAAGTCTCTGGCCGGAGCATATATGTCGTGAAGAATGTCTTCATTGACATATTAAGTAATGAGTCCCAGGACGAGAATTGAAATCACTTGGACTAGATTTGACGTAGTCAGTCTAGTAAGAGTTGACACATTGCCCATACTCATAACCAAGTGGGGTATAGCATGGTGAAAGGACGAATTGCAGGGTAATTGTCTATGGAATGGTTCGTGATATGGTTCATGATGAATACATGTTCATTCGTCAAATCAATTACTTTCCAGTCAATTGGGGGTCATGAAGTGTTGCTAGATACCGCTCATGACTTGCTCAGATTAAGTGTTAATCTAAGTGGCCAACATAATCGAGAACCTAATGGGTCACACGCATAAGAGTGTCTCAGAGAATTCGTAAAATAGTTTTGGACAGAGTTCCAATATATGGAGAGCAATCAGACTATATGGATCCCGATGAGATCGAGATATGTCCCGATGAGATCGCGACATCGATATTGCTGAAAAAGGTTTTCGGTGGTTTTTCCCTACCGATCCCAGTGTGACTGGACCACTTCAGCAGTTATATACATATATATATGATTAATTAATTAAAGAATTAATTAATATATATATATATATATATGTGTACATGTGGATGGAAGAGGAGGAAGCTTTATCTTTTAACTTTAGATATATATATATATATATATAAAAGCCAACGTGGGTGCATGACTCACCATTAGCATTTATTGTCTTTTAATGAGTTAAAGACAAAATGAAAAGAGTGAGAGGCAAGATGGTTCATCGTTGGTTTTGAAGGAGAAGAAAGAGTTTCTTTCTCCAATTCATACGATCATCTTCATCATCTCTTCATCTTTCAAGCCTCTTCATCTCCTCTTCATCGTTGGTTTCCAAGCTCTCAAAGGACAAAGGTAAGAGCTAGCACTCTTTAATTTGTTCTAGCTATTCCCGAGTCAAAGGGTTTGTCCCGGTTAGGTTCTCCGATCTCTGCGTGGATACCATTAGAGACGGTCTCCTTTGGCCGTTATGGTTTGAGTTTGTTGTATAGACACATCGATCCTAGCTTTCGAAAAGGTCCCGGAATAAAATTTTTGTTTTTTGGACCGTGGGCATGTGATGTGACACCGGGATTTTCCTACAATTTCAATCTATCTACAACCATAATTTCCTGTGTTGAAAACCCCTTCATCAGAGATAATTTATGGGTCCCAAATAGATTTAAAAACACAACTTATGATGTGGACCAAATTTCACCTCACATGAACAAGAATGTCTCCTCAAATTGTTGGATATTTTACATCAACAAAAATATATACACTCCCGATAGCCTTTTCTAACCTTTATGCTTGAATCTTTGCTATGGAAATAACTCCAATATTCTCTTTTTTTTTAAAGGATACAGTACATCACAACTTTTCCGGGAGACCTGTCATCTTATTTCAAAATTCCCTCCATTGCGTCTGTCAATTCCTTTCTGAAGCAAACCCGATTGACTCAAGCGAGGAGCCTTGGCCCACGATGGAAGAAGTACTTGATTCCATTGTTGAATCAAGAGAAGAGCTTATGATCCCAGCTACTGGTCATGGAAAGCCTATCTTCATTGGTCATAAATTAAATTACCCGGCTTTTTGACCCTATATCAGTGATTCTTGGTACAAACCTCGATATTGTCACTCACCTATTATCCATGTCATTCCTAATAGCTCAAGAAAAATCAATTACAACATTTCACAAGATCTTTAAAGGATCAATTTGTCTCATGACTTCTATGGTCAATGTATCCTCGATACTAAGACTCAATGAGGCATTAAGCAATTTCATTTACACTTACACCCCTGGCTAATACCATTCAAAATTCTGACATCTTATTGAAAGATGTCTTTATATCAGATAGCCACGTACTCAAATTTTCTAATGCTACTTACATTCCAATTATCTCTAGATAACATTTCTACCCTTGTTCCTGTCCATAACTGGAGGTTGCTATTTGGTCATAGCAAAAACCTATTTTTCTAGGCCCATATCATGGCCTGCACTTTTACCTCATATTACCCCACATATTAACAGCGATTATGCACCAATTTTTCAGTATTCACCTCTTCTTCTTATGCAACATCTTATCATAATTATAGAATTTACATTTTGAGTGCATTCACTCTACTCCTTTGCTTTATAATATTTTCCATAATTGCATACACATATGCAACCCAAACTCAGGCACATTTTACGCACTGATAAGGCCATGTTTCTATTATTTCATCGTCCGTATGTATATTCTCAATTTATTTCAAAGTATAGACGCAGAAGCATCAAGAAGTGTCATCTCAGTATCTCAGACATATTATTACGCCAAATCATAACTTTTATCACACTTCAAATCCAAATCTATCCTTTCACAGTCATAGAAAGTTATTTCTTTTGACCAGGCTTGCATACTTTAATCTCATCATTTCCACTTTTTTTTCAAACAATATCGTCACTGACGATACACTATATTCCATAATACACTAATCACCACAACTGTAGTAAATCTTTATCTACCGTATCGAACTAAGTACTTTTTCTCATATCCAATTATCCCCATTTTATCGAACATACAAGTCCAAATCATAACGACCTAGTCATCCTGAGCTTTTGATCTCTCATAGACATATTCACATATTCTTAAGCTAAATCATAACTCCCATCACTTTTAACCAATGTTTTTATTTTCATGTCCATATTTGACCTCTCCAGACTATCACAAGTTTCGTTTTTCATTCAACTCGATTTATACACTTTAAATCTCATTATTTATTTTGATATCACTTCTTTCTAAATCAGCCCTTGCCAATGTATTCACATACAGATCACATTCAAAGTTTTTTAATCACAGTACAATATGAATGTCATTTTTCATTATTCCTTTCCCATTTCCAGTTGCCCATAAACCTTCATTGGCTCATATTCTGACACATCACCACTTTTCTCAGACTTCATCACTTAACACATGTTCATACGTATGACCCAGACCCATACGACTCAAACTAGGGATCAGTTGCTATGGTATGCTATGACATGACTTTAATGTAGGTGACTTTACCCATGTTTCAGTAAATGCCCATAGAAGTTTGTACTTCTGGGCTCTGATACCACCTAAATGTAACACCCCACTCCCGTATGACCCGAACTCGACATCGATGGTGATATCTGAGTCCGTTTCCTATGAGGGTGGCGTGTTACATCACTCAGTCAAAGCTCAGTATAATTTTTTTTTGAAGCATACACATATTTTACATATTATGCGGAAAATAATTTACATAAATAATCATCAGTGAGTTCAATGACCACGGGGGGCCTTTTGTAAATACAATTTCATTCAGTTTGTTGATTTTACAACATGACCTAATCATTTGTACAAAAATTCCAAAAAACACAATTATTCTCAGACACTACTACAGACGCGAACTGATCCCGACCTCTTATCTCGCTCATATATGGTTGCTATACGTCCGTTGCCTAACGGGGTATTCTTCTGGGTCCTGAAAAATAATTGCAAATTTTGGGTGAGTTTTACGAACTCAGTGAGGTAACCATCATTGATGGTTCACTCAATTCATGGAACTCATCAATTCACATAACATATATTTTCATTGTTGCATGTCTGATCACATTTCACAATTTCACTTGAGTACAGATAATTTGATACTTTTCATTCGATTAGACATTCATAACCAATTGATTTCATACAACACGCAAGCATAATACAATTGTTCATAATCGACTTTCAAAAATACCACATGATTGGTACCAGAGAAGCATAAGGCATTTGCCTTTTACTCAATCCAAATGATTAAATCAAATGCATATGACACACGTATGTGACACCTTTTTTTTCATTTATTACGGTGTTGTGACCGAGCGCCTCTACTGTCCCAATATGGGCGCATTAATCGTTGAGCTCGAGGCTCTAAATCACTGTGGGGCTCATGGCCCAAATATAAACACTGAGCTTGTAGCTCTCAGTGGCTGCTCCGGTCACAAATGTTATTATCTGATCATGCCTTGTATGCATGGAATGCATAGGTCAAAATGAAACCATATCAACATCACAATCATTCCCAATTATCACATTCAACCAATTAGTTCATAATTTTTCACATGAAAATCACACTCACATTTAATCACATTTAAAACACAGAGTTCCCAAATTCTCAGACAACAGCACTTTTATGTCATATCTCCTAATGCATCGGACACCTTCGGTCCGAAATCCAGTCATAAACAAATGCACAAGCCCACCATTATTCTCCACAGAGTTATAAATTCATAATAAGAAACAAATAATAATTGAGAAACCATCTAGGTCACTCACATTTGTTTCCGAAGCTAAAGCCTGGAAGTCTCGGCAACGTCCGTGTGCTGACTTTTCAAATGCGCCTCTAAACAATCCACAATATTCACCATCACCAAAGGTACACTTAGAAATATTTAATAATGCACATGTAGCAATTAAAATGTGTACAATGCATGTTCGTGACATTCCTGGCACTATGTCACAATTTCCCATCACAAAGTGTTCTTCTAATAATTAGAAACCCATAGACACTAAAAACGCTATATTTGGACCCATAATAAATACAAGACGGATTGGAAAAATCATTACTCGATCCCCTCACTTCGACCTAACCAACTCCCGTCATAAAAATTTCTCTAAAATTTGAAAGCCATAGACACTAAAATCACTCAATTCGGACATCTATAGGTCCAATTATTAATAAAAGACAGACCAGAAAAATAATTACCCGATCCTCTCACTTCTACCTAATTAATCCCCTTCAATTTCATCTCTAAAAAATTTCAATTTCACAAATAACTGAAATTAAATATTACATGAATCCGATGCCTCGAGAATCAGGTCAATCGGATGTCGGATGAAAAAGTAATTGACAAAAATAGAAATAATAAATTAAAAAATAAAAAATATTAATTAATGTTTAAAAAAAATCACTCTCGCAAGGGCGTCGCCCTCGCGAGATGTGAGGATCTGAAATTTTTGTCTTTTTTTTTCCAATTTCACCAAATACCTTCTTCTCTTCCTTCAAAACCCTTATCTTTTTACACAAATATCCAAAAAAACAAATTAGGTCTCGTTGGAAAGCTCTCAGAAAATCCCACAAGTTTCATGAGAGCTAAAAATCCAATTTCACCTCTAATGGTGTCAAAATGCACTCAAAGACACTGCCTAATCACACATTTACCACAACAGTACAACATCTTTCTAAAAATCATAACTTTTCATACCTTTTGCAAAAAATTCCAAATGTTATACCAATCAAAATAGAAAAACAAATGCTACAACTTTCATGAACAACAACCAATTCCAGCTCTAACGAAATCAAATTCTCAAGCAAAGCTTCTGCCTACCCAAATTATTCTCAACAATAACCCAATCTTACAAAATTCATAACTTTCTAACCCATTGTTGAAAAAATACATTCTCTATATCACTGAAAAGATAAGAAAACAAGCTACACTTCTCATGAAAGACTCAGAAACAAATTCCATCATTAACCAGTTCAAATTCATCCATTAATGTGGTTTCCTGTTAGGCTTGTTAAAACAGCATAAAACCTAACCCATATCCAAACTTTACAAATTCACAACTTACAATCCTTACATCCAAAATTCACATATTATACCTCATTAGAAAGCTACAACAGTCCTCTACAACTTTTCAGAAGGTCACTTGAGCCAATTTCACCCCTAAGAGTCCAAAATTAATATTAGAACACAAAAAGCACAAAACCTATGCACTTAGAGCATTTGCCCACCAACACACATTTTGGGCTGAATTACCACCTGAACATTAACAAATCATAAGTTTCAGCCTACAAATCAAAAAAATTCATACTTAGTTGTGTTAGAAAGCTAACACAAAAATTTTCAACTTTCATGAAGACGAAATTAGCAAATTCAATACAAATCAGCCTTAAAAAAATCATCAAAATTTTAGGTCACAAGGTTCGGATTCCTGTTCATACAGGACCTACAACTCTGTTTCCAATCCAAATTTAAAACCCTTAAAGCCATAATTGAACAAAACTTCCTTCATATGAAATCTAGCCATACTTCTTAAGTTTAATTTAAGCTAAACCTCAACTCAATAGCACACGATAACAAAAGTTATGACCAAAAACCTGAAACCTACACAAAAGAAATTTTTCAGATTTGAATCCTAACACAACTCCTTTCATTCTAACCCCAATCCTACATCAACAAGCCTCCAATTTAATCTCTAATTCAGCCGCAAAATCAAGACATTCACTTGAACATAACCCCAAAAAATTCCAGCACACATGATCCATCATTTCCTTTTAAGAATTAATCATCTAACATCATCAAAACCACTTCAAAATACACAATTCACACACTACACATGTTAAACATCATTAATCCTTACACAAACATAAACTTATTCCCATATAATCAACACAGAAACTTCATGAAATTTAAGCACAATAAATGCATCTAAAACTTAATTCTTACCTAAACAAGCTTCAAAGCTTCAATCTTCCAAGTTTTTCCCAAACTCCTCTACCTCACTTCACATACACAACACTCTCCATTTTGAAGGGATGTAGTAGGCTTAAGCTTGAACACATGGTAAGGAAGCACTTAAGGTAGAAGAGAAGAGTAGCAATTTAAAAGAAAGAAGAAACAAATGAAGGAGGAGGAAAAGTAGACTTTCGGATGATGAGAAGGAGAAGGAAAAATCACTTTAGAAACAACCTTCACTTTCTCAACTTAGCATCTCGTGGAAGCTTGCCAAACTTAGGATATTTATATAAACAAGTGAGAATAAGACTAAGTAAGCAAGTGACATGTGTCACTTGCCACTTGTCCTGGTTTAAAGCATTCTTCAGGTCTTTTTACCAAATTTCAATTCAATTTCTAGTCCAATTTCTTTCCAAATTCCAATGGCTCAAAGTAATAAATCTTAAAATCATGTATCAATTTTTTCAGTGCCATTGGACAGTCATTTTCGATACTGGAAACCAAATCAGTTTGTCACTTGTAAATTTTTCGGTCAAAAAAGGTATCCCGAAAAATTTCCAGAAAAATTCTTAAATTTCCACAAAAATGTAAAACACACAAAAATCCACTTCAATTCCACGTTCAAGCACCAATTCATATTTTTCCACAATAAACACATATGCCGGGAAATGTCAGGAATGCATGTACAATCATGTGCATTTACAAAAATTACAATTTATGCATATATGGAGGCCATATTATGCATGAACATACCGAGACTAGTTTACTCACTCATAACCCGTCTCAAATTACTATTTTACCCTTCCCATCGGTGATGGGATGTTACACTCAAGTAGGCAGCTGGGAGAAGGCTATGGGTCAAGCAAAGAATAACAAACACATACATAGGCAAGAATTTGCCCAATTACAAGTTAACTATAAATACATTACCCACCTAATTAGCTCGTGAATAGCAAGTCAAGCTTGCCTTTCCCTTTGCTCTTGGTTAGGATTTCCTTGGTTCCATACAATAACCAAGGCTCCATTCCTTGGTTCCCTAAAATAACCAAGGTTCCATTCAAAACAACATTTCAATAAATTTCAAAAATTTCAACCAAACACAAACTGAACTCAAATCTAACCTACCCATAACCCATCTAGGTTAGAAAACCCAAGACCTAGTTTAGGAACCCTAAAATCAATTGGGTTCTCCTACTCCATCTTCTTCCCACACCAACTTTTCCATTCTCTACACTAACTCTTTTCCTTGAATAAAGCAAGAAGGAAAGATGGTTAACCTACCTTAACAAGTTTGATTTCTCTCTTTTCCTTCTTTCTTTGAAACCTTCCTCCTCTCTCTTTTAATTTCATTTTCTCTCTCTTCTCCCTTTTAATTCACGATTTCTTTTGCTCTTTATAAGCAAATCAACACATTCCTTTCCCATTCCTACCCTTAATGAGCCCAAAAGTCCATCTTACCCTTAATTATAAGCTTATGTTCTTCTATGCTAAAGTGATCTCCCAAAAACGTCCTTGAACATCCTTATTATATTAACACTTTAATTTCCACTTACCAATTCAACAAATCCTACTAAACTTTACCTAAGTATAGTCCCAAAATTAAATATACCAAAACTCCAAAATTATTTTAAATCATGCTTACTTTAAAGAAAAATTTCCCAGTGTCTAACATCAACTCTCCTTTTTCTCTCAATCAGCGACACTCTCACTCCCTTCTTTCTTATTTTTCATCTTCTCTCTCTTCTCTTCTTCTTCACCAACATTTTTGACTTCTAAAACACAAGCCGACAATTCCTTCTTCCCATTTTGCCCTTCCTTCAATGCTTTAAGTCTTTATAACTTAGTTGATGTTCCAACAATGCCCCTTATGAAATCTTATCATTCTAACACTTTAATTATCTTAACCTATAACATAATATCTTAACTCCAACACAATTTAATCTAGAAAAACCCCAAAATTAATTTAATCATGCTTATTAATAAAAAATTTTCAGAGGCCAACAATTTTACCACGAACTGTCTCATCCATGTTTGTGAACAAATTTTTATGACCACACATATGGTTGCTAGCACCAATGTCCAGATACCAAACACTATTATTGCTTTTCTCATTTACTCGTAATGAGAGAAACATAACAACGTTATCTTTCTTGTCTTTTGTTGCTGCAAAATGGTTTCTTTTTTGGGCCTCAGCATTCGATCTACACTCGTAACTAAAGTGACCATATTTATTGCAATTATAACACTGCAATTGAGATTTATCACTTCTTTGTTGAAATTTTCCTCGACCTCTGTCTCTATAACCTCTTCTATGACCATATGTTAGATTTCCTTCATTTGTGTTTTCTCTTTCAAAAAATTATCGGCTAGGTCCATGTCTGCTTCGGTTGCTCCATCGACCATGTCCCACTTGGTAGCCACCTTGATTTCCTTTGTCCTATCTTTGGCTACTGCTTACTTGATTTTCACCAACTGATAGTTTGCTTTGCAAGACTTTCTCCAAGTCGCCAATATTATCATTTCAGTTCATTATTTGCTCATATGCTTAGAGAGAACCAATTAGTTCATCAATCGAAAGTTTTGAAAAATCTTTTGATTCTTCAATTACGATGACGACGTAATCAAATTTGTGTGTAAGTCAACGCAAAAGCTTTTCCATTACTCAAAGATCATATGGAGTTTCACCAGTGCTTTTCATTTCATTAGCCACCATTTTTAAATGTAGATGATTACTCAAGACATGGCTATTTGTATTTGATGTATAAAAAGAACAAATCTTTTAAAAAGTTCAAAGAATTCAAAGCCGAATATGAAAAGCAACTAAGCAAGCCATTAAAACAACTTCGATCAGATCGAGGTGGTGAGTATTTATCTGGAGAGTTCCAGCAATATTTAATTGACAATGGAATTGTTTCTAATTTGTCAACTCCTCAAACACCCCAATAAAATGGTGTAGTTAAAAGGAGAAATAGGACTCTATTGGACATGGTAAGATCAATGATGTCCTACGCTAGCCTTCCAGAATCATTCTGGGATATGCCATACAAACGACAATATATCTTCTTAACTTTGCTCCATTCAAATCGATGTCTAAAATACCTAAGGAGTTGTGAACTAGTCAAGTGCCTTCATTATGACACCTAAGGAGTTGGGGCTGCCCAGCCCACATTCTAAGACCCGAATCCATAAAGATAAAACCAAGGTTAGAAGTATGTTTGTTTGTAGGATATCCTAAGGGAATTCGAGGGTACTATTTTTATAGTCCTTAAGATAGGAAGGTATTTGTGTCAACAAATGCGACCTTCCTAGAGGAAGAGTTTGCGAGAAATCAAAAAGGAAGAAGTGAAGTAGTACTAAAGGAGTTAGTTATTTAATCCAATTCAAGAGTTAATATGGATATAATAGAACAAGATGTCAAAATGGATTCAAGAGTTAAATCAGAAGTGCAACCTGAACATCAAATAGTGCCTAGACATAGTGGGAGGGTTGTGAGACAGCCATATAGGTATCTAGGTCTAGAAGAATGCTTTATTGCCATCTCATAACAAGAAGAAACGGATCCCATTACGTATACATAGACTATTAATGATGTTGATGAATAAAAATGACTCAAGGCGATGGAATCATAAATAGATTCCATGTACGCCAATGAGGTCTAGTTCCTTGTAGATTTACTACCAGATGTAAAAGCCAAAGGGTGTAAATGGATCTACAAATGGAAAAGAGGATCAAATGGAAAGGTAGAGACCTTTAAAGCTAGATTAGTAGCTAAGGGCTATATTCAAAAAGAAGGTATAGACTATGAGGAGACTTTTTCTCTAGTTGCCATGCTTTAGTCCATCAGGATTCTTTTGGCCATTGTAGCCTATTTCGATTATGAAATATGGCAAATGGATGTAAATACTGTATTTCTTAATGGGGATCTTGAGGAGAAAATTTATATGGCTCAACCAGAAGGATTCATTGAGCAAGGTAATGAGCATAAGGTATGCAAGTTGCAAAGGTCTATTTATGGACTTAAGCAAGCATTTAGGTCTTGGAACATTAGGTTTGATAAGTCTATCAAAACCTATGGGTTCATACAAAACCTAGACGAGCCTTGCATCTATAAAAGGATACAAGATGGAAAGGTTATTTTTCTAACCCTGCATGTTAATGACATTCTGCTCATTGGCAATAATGTGGGAATGTTATCTACAGTTAAGAGATGGCTGAATTAATAGTTTTCAATGAAGGATTTGGCAGAGGTTAACTATATTTTAGGGATCAAACTTATAAGGGATCATAAGAACAAATAGATATCCTTGTCTCAATTAACCTACATTGAGAATATGCTCAATAAGTTCGCCATGTAAGATTCTAAGAGGGGTTTCACACCTACTTGACATGGAATCAAACTTTCAAAGGAACAAGCACCTAAAACCCAAGAGGAGGTTAAACGCATGCGTAGCATTCCATATGTTTCAGTAGTTGAAAATTTGATGTATGCAATGCTTTGCACTAGATCGGATATCTATTATGCAGTAGGATTGGTAAGCAGATTTTAGTCCAATCCAGGAATGGAACATTGGACTACGATTAAGTGTATACTTAAATATCTTCAAAGGACAAAGAACTTAATGCTTGTTTACTATGGAAGTAATCTTATTCAGACAGGATATATAGATTCTGGTTTCCTTGAATCAACCAATCAAAAGTTGATTAAAGGAAATCAACTTCTGGTTTTATATTTGTTTTAAGCCGTGGAGCCATGGTCTGAAGAAGTATCAAGCAATCTTATGTTGATAATTCGACTATGCAGGCTGAGTATGTTGCTGCTTATGAAGTAGCAAAAGAAACAATCTGGCTTTGCAAGTTCCTAAATGATTTGGAGGTGGTTCCCGAGGCAAAAAAGGCCATTATAGTTTATTGTGATAATAGTAGGGTAGTGGCTAATTTTAAAGAACCTCAAAATCATAAAGCTACCAAACACATTGAACAAAAGTACCATCTCAAAAAGGAGATAATACAACGAGGAGAGGTGAATGCGGTAAAGATTCCCACAGAGTAAAACCTTGCTAATCCGTTTACAAAGACATTGTCTTAAAAGAGCTTTGAGGATCACCTAGAAGGGATGGGAATGAGGGATATGTCATACTTGCTTTAGGGCAAGTGCGAGATTGTTGGAGTTATGTAAATATAGTGCCCTGGAAGGCAAATGTATTTACTTGTAACTTAATTTTCTTCGAGTAAAAGTTTTGTAATGAAAATATTTATTATTAATGAAACAAAATAGTTTGTTTTAAATGTATGAGCATTATATATCTAGTCAAAATGTACCGAGATTCTTTTGTAAGTAATAGACATATACATAGAGATGTAGAAGAAACATGTATATTATTAGAATCTAAATTAATTGATTCACAATTGAATAATCAAGTTGGTCGCTTGATTATAGTTTAGACTGTAGTGTTGTGATTTATCTCTTTATAAGTAAAGGACTTTACTTAAAGAGAACGATGAGTTTCATATCATGATAGTAGTTGACCATCGATAATGACACTATTAAATAAATCTGGAATTAAGTTTGTTTTAAAGAATAAAGTGGGTCATTTTACTTTAATCTTAAAATATACAACTTAAGCATTCGCTTATTATGGACCACAATCTTGATGAGTGGTGAACTCATATGTGTTTCACTATAATTTTTATATGA
The DNA here is from genome assembly GCA_029891385.1 of Erythroxylum novogranatense. NCBI lineage: Eukaryota > Viridiplantae > Streptophyta > Magnoliopsida > Malpighiales > Erythroxylaceae > Erythroxylum > Erythroxylum novogranatense. The sequence continues at coordinate 46,323,299 of CM057226.1, read as the reverse complement.
TCAAAATGGATTTTTATAAAGTATTAATCCAATGTCTGTATGTTGGAATTATTAATTGAAACATGTATCAGGGAACATTTATTCAAATAAAGAGTTTATAGTAATATCATCACTTCTAGATGTTTTAAAGAGATTTTGTGATTAAACTAGCGCCAGTAGTTTGATAGACTAGCTACCCATCAAGTCTTAACACCAAGATAAGATCTTTTGAGTTAATCACCATATAAAATAAAACAGGAGATCTAGAAGGAAAAACAAACATAAGGGCAAAACGATAATTTTATCCTTTGTTATGCGGATGGCTATAATAAGGTTCATGATAGGGTTTTCAATTGGACATATTATTTGAAATATGTGTTCTCATAATATTTAGTATTCAAGAGTTCAACTAATTGTCTTTAGTGGAATGACATTTAGTTAATAAGCTAGAATTTATTCTAATGAGATTAAATTAATTATGTGCTTGTTGGAGTTTGAATTATCTAAGTCCAATAAGATTCCCCACTTGGCTTGAAGGAAGGTTATCAAGCAAAGTAAGAAATGTAAATGGAGGTTTTAGAAGCCTATAATTGAATGTTGGGCTTGCACTAATTAATGGTTAATTAGAGACCTAAATGTACATTTAGAAATGGTCTAGACTTTAGTTTAATTTGATTAATTGGATTAATTAGATTAAAACAAAAATTGTAAGAAAGTAAAGTGTAATTTTGTTTTTCATTAGGTTTGAATGTGTAACTGCACATTTAACATTAAATTGCTAAATAAAGATGGTCTTTATTATGGTTTATCATCATTAAATGGAGTTATGAACTTACCATTAAATGGTTTAATGGTTATCTCTTAATGATAACATGTAACCTATTAGCATTCAATGGATTAAAAAAGAAAGACATACATTGGATAGACCAGGTTCCTTCATTCATCATCAAAAACAAAATTGATAGGTCTCATTTAAGTTAATAAACTTTTCATATAGTCATGTTAAAGACGAATGATAAGAGTCTCATTAATAGCTTCTTTATAATTGATTAAATGAAGAAATGATGCATTGGTTGAAAACACTTCTTTCCTTTGTTGTTAAGCAAAAGTGTGAGGGAGTAAGAAAGGGTTCTTATATTTTTATCACTCTCTCTCCTATCTTACATGAAAAAATTGAAAATTGCATGAGAGTGTCTCATTCTTGGTCTTCTTTCTTCTAAGAAAATTCTCCACCAAAGTTTTCTTCTCCTTTCCTACCAAAGGATCTTATTAACCAAATTGTGAAAGAAGAACAAGTGGTAGATCAGATTGGTCGAGGATACAATATCAAGAAGAGAAAACAATGACAAGAAGAAGATGATACATCACTTAGGATAGGATATATTGTCAAGGATAGGATAGTGCAGCGAGGAGTTAAAGCTATAAAGAAGGAGTTGGTAATATAATCTCTATCTTGTTTATGTTTATTATTATCCTTATACCATATCATGTATAGATTGGCATGATTATTTGGATATATTGCTTCCGTTGCCATTTAGATTTCTAAAATATACATGTTTCCCATATATCTCTATGTATATGTCTATTATTTACAAAAGAAGCTTGGTACTTTTTACTAGATATATAATGCTCATACATATAAAACCAAACTCTTTTGTTTCATTAATAATAAATATTTTCATTACAAAACTATAATTGGAAGAAAAATAATTTACATGCAAATACACTTGCTTTCTAGGGCATTATATTTACATAACTCCAACATAAGTGAAATTTAACATTAATGATGTATTAAAGAATTCGAAGGATAATAGCTCATTCAAGATAGTCAATGTGTTTGAATCTTTTGAAGAATAAAAGGATGAAGAACAAATGACAACAGATATCGAATTTGAAGGAGCTATGAAAGTCTCTATTCGTGAAGTGGAAGAAGCAAAGGAGACAAAGGTGATTAAGGAAGAAAGAGAGCAACTCACCTTTTTACATGAAAAACTTTTGGATTCGATAGAAGACTCAGGGAGTTTTTTTATTCCCTATTTTATTGATAGTTTGTTAGTGAAAACATTACTTAACTTAATTGGTTTTCTCAACTTTATCAATATTGTCCTTCTGATCATTTTACAATTTGTAGCATATTCACAGGCTACAAAATTGATGTTGAATGAAAAAGTGAAAGCAAACCAGTCATAAGTGATCCGGGCTAAGCTTTAAAGGATGTAAGGTCAAGTTGATGACCCCAAATTAGCATATTTAGTAGTTAGGTTTGTTTAAAAATATAAAATAATTCTTCAATGATTTTGAATGATTTGGATTGCTAATTCTTTTACTTTGTTGAATCACTTATAAGATAAGGAAATACTCTCGATGTCAAGTGGATTTGGTCTTATCACTATCGTCATTACCACCTTCATCAACATAAGTGATTTCGTGTTCTAACCCTTTTTTTCATTTTTGTTAGTATTTTTTTCTTCTTATGTTTTTAGTATATCGTGTTTTATTTCCCCTGGTCTGTCTGTGTACCATTCTCACATTAAGAACAATGTGTTGTTCAAGTGAGGGGAAGGTTGTGTGTTTTTACCTTGAGTGTGAAGTTTGCATATTATATGACAGCCTGTTTAGGTTGCATGTTGTGAATTGTGTGAATGCGTCAAGGACTAAGACTTAACGGGAGAGATTTAGCTTTAAACATAACCTTTTAGGTTACGAAGATTTATTAGCTTGTGAAATTAATAACCTAAGTTACTTAGGGATAAATATGCTGGTTAATTATGAAACGATGTTAGTCCATTCACCCTAGGAATTTGTCATATTCATTTATAATTTTAGACCAATCAAATAAGTGACATTATTAGTACATTTTTGTGAGAATGATTAGCTAAAGCAATAAGGTAGGCAAAATTTTGTGTAAAAAAATGTATAAATTTTAACTAAAATAGCAATTCCATTAGCCTTCGGGTTATGAATAGAGCTAGTAGCCAATTGATAATATGATGTAGCTAAGTAACCAGATCGGCAGGCATAAAAAATGAGTATCTTCGTATAGAAAAGGTTATACTGACATTCCAACCAAGCAACTTGACAACAACGTGACTTAGTTGAGTAACTGGATTGACGTTCATCTCAAATGTTTGCATCTGTGTAAAAAGACTACGTTCATATCCTTAAACAAAAAAAAAGAATGTTTTCTAATAAAAACCTACCAAACTTGTTAGTAGCTTGATTTTCATGAAAACCTACTAAGGAACAACTATATTTTTGTTTTGACTGAATGATTATCAATGTGTGTGTGCAAGTGATAGAGGTGAATAGACTCAACATTAAGATTTTGATTAATTTGTGTATTTAATCCAAGGTGTTTAGACGCAAATTTCACTTGTTAATAAGTTAGAACAACTTGAAGGATTGTATTTATAGTTAAATTTGTCTCGCTAAGTTGAAGCCATTGTCTCATTATTACATATGCGTTTTTTGTGTTTTCTTGACTTGTTTGATTGTTTTTGTTTTCTTGAGGACAAGAAAACATTTAAGTGTGAGGGTATTGATAAGTGCAAATTGTATCATGTTTTAAGGCATAGTTTGATATGTGTTTAGCCATTAATTCGATCATTTAGTATTTTTTTTTAGGTTAGAATTGTGTTAGTTTGTTAATTATTTATGTTTTAAGTGTTTTATGGGTTAATACAAACTTTTGACCTTAAATATTATGTTTTGAGATATCTTGGTGTGTTTGTTAGTATTTCAGGATCAATATTGAAGAATGGAGGAGTTTCGGAAGACATTTGGATCGAAAAAATGACCCATGATCATGGCCTGATAGTGCACGATCGTGATAAAAGGTTTAGATGTAGGACGCAATTGTGGCCTGTGTCAAGCAGATACATAGCCACTCCTAAACTTTTTATTTTGAGGGATTTTTTTAGACCTTTCGGACTCTCAAAAAACCCTAGTTCATCCTTAAACACAAAAGAACATAAATAAAACAACAAGAACATAAAGAGGAGCCTTTGCATTAGCCACTATTGGAGAGAAACCTAGCGAGAATTATTGAGAGATTAAGAAAAATAAGAAGGAAGAGAGAAGTTAAGAAGAAGCTAAAATCGACGTACTTCCCAGATCAGAAGTTTCCGACATTGCTGCCTTCTGTCTCCGTTTAAAATCGTATTTTCTATTTTTTCCTTTTTATTATTTTATAGAATTGAGAATAGCAGTTTGATGGTAAGATTGTGAATGTTAAGATATTCTATACTCACCTTCGGGGTTTTTTAATCTTTGATTTAATAAAATTTGATTGTTTTATGTTTATTGGGTTATTGTGATTGATTTCTGTGATTGCATAATTCAATAATAGACTGAGAGGGTGAATCGAATGAAAAATAATTAAATTGAGCTAACGAGAGTTAGGTGATTTAATAAGAATGAGAAATTAATCAAATCGGTAATTGTGTGAAGAGAGATCTCACATAGGTTCTTGATAGCTTATCGAGCAACTTCAGATCTAATTAGGGTTTAGATAGATTGTTAATTATGAAATTCTGAATTTTCATAATCTGATTAGGGTTTAAAATTTAGAGTTAAGGGTTATAACTCGAGAGAAAGTAATCAACCCTAGGATCATCTAGGACCAATAATCTAATAATTCATAATCAATTAGGTTAGCATTAAAGATAGGTCAAAATTCCCTTTTCTCTCAATTGATAGGTTCCTTTAGGTTGATTCTTAAGTGTGTGTTACAATTACTACTTTGTTAATATTTTCGTAATTGGTTCTTGGAATTGAGTTGCATGATTGAATTAAAATTTTACTTTAGTTTTGTTAGATTTAGAATTACTGCGAATTGTTTTGGCCTTAAATTTTAGGATTAGATTATCCCTTTTCTTGGGATCAACACCTTAGGTACTATGCAAACGACCCGAATACTTGCGGGTTATCAAGGTTATTAATTAGAACTTACACACATCAAAAAACCACGATCAAAACTTGAGAAATTAAATTTAACTAGGAGGTTAAGGTCTTATAGAGATGTCTTAGAATTAAAAAAGCATAGTAGCTAAGGAAAGCTACAAAAATCCTAGTGATCCATGGTGGTTAAAAAAGAGAAAGAGGCATTCAATTCATATATCAAAATATTATAGAATTATAACTACTTTGATCAATTAGAAATCCAAGGTCTTATGGCTCAAATAGGTGGAATAGGCATACAAACTTCTTCCGTGGAGCCATAAAAGCTAGTAAAAATGTGAATAAACTTTTCTCTTTAAGAATGCTCAATGATAGTTTCACCACATCTTATGAGGATCTTATAAAGGAAGTTTATATATAATTTAAGAACTCCTTGGGTTCTCCTATATAAGCAAGTTACTCAACACTTTTGTGTAGCTTCTTTGTTTCTAATTAATTCACTAATGAGTAGCACTAGATATTGAGTTGGCCATTTGACTCATAATATGTGGAGAAGGTTATATTTGAAATGAATCCTAAAAAGGCCTAAGATGTTACAAAAGTTTTCCTTCATGCATGAACTTATTCCACAAAATGTGCCAACCCCTTTGCATGACAATCTCATTTAGATCCATCAAAGCAAGATTTATCCTTTTATGCACTCATATTTTCTTATCTTTTTATACTTTTACACTTAGTTTTTATTCTCATTTGATGTCTAAATCACGTGACTTACATTGATTTTATCATTTCAGGTGTTTTTATGTGTCAGGTGAAGAAAATCAAGCTAAGGAGGGAGATTTACGACTTTTGGATGTCATTTTAAAAGTGAGGATACTCTAAGGTGACCAAAGTTGCAGAAAGCCTAATCCTATAAGGAATCCTACTTCAACTAGGATTTCTACATTTTTGAAGATTCTTGTTTGCCACTTCAAGAAATGGATCAAGGAACAATTTAGACAACTAGGGGACATGTAGATTGCGTGAAATGAAGATTCCTAATTTTTAGGAAAAAAAATCCTACCCTTGTAAAGATCCCAATTTGACAAGGAAAAAAAATCTACTTCTACTTGGAAAAGAAATCATCTCCTCGTAAAGATCCTAATTCTACAAGGAAAGAAAGATCTACTTCTACTTAGAAAAGAAATCCTCTCCTATAAGACCTCCTCCAATATAAATAGGGTCCTTTAGCATTAGTTTAAGGATGTATTCATGTTTTCTCTCTTCTTTGGATGTGAATCTCGCTTATGCTCTTTCTTTCTCCTACATTTTCTCTTTCTTTTTGGGTAGAACCCTAGTTTTATTTTCTTCTGTACTTCTTCTTATTATACCCGAATTCTGCACTATATTTTCAATGTTGATTTTTAACTTCGTTTTACTTAGAATTATGAACTAAATTCTCTTTTCCAATTTTGAGGCTATTAGCTAAAGTCATGGTTGTTTTTATGAGAAGCATACGCATATAATTGATGAATCTATGATTGAAAATTTGTCCTCTTGATCTGGACATGATTGCTAAATTATGCATGTGGATTTGAAGTCATGAATTCGAATTTTGCATGAATAATTTGTATGCTATCTGATTGATGTAATTGTTGCATAACAAATTGATTAGGTTAAGTAGCAGCAACTAATTACAACAGAATCTTGTATGTAGGATTTAATTAGTTGGATCAAGACATAGGTTAATTTTATGCATGCTAGCTTTCTTGAAAATTAACTTAGGTTTGGCATACTTGATTTTAATCTTAATGCTCTTGTTATTGTGTTGTGGATTAATGCATTAACAAGAAGTTGTTGCATGTCATGCTTATTTTGAATGCATCTATCTTTGCTTGATGAACCCTAATTTTCCAATCTTAGAAATAATTCGTTTTGAATTATTAAAAACAACCTAAGGATTTAGTGAAAACCTTTGCAATTGGTCTTTAATTAATCTAAACTTTTTACTCAAATTTTCCTAGCAATTTCTCTCTTGAAATCTTCGGGCTTTATTTTGATTTTCTGAACTTAAATCATGTCTTCTTCTTTCTCTTGTTGTTTACTTTTAACACAAACAAACAAATCCCCCAATCTTGTCCTATTGTGCATTAGTTCATGCATAACATTCACGTATACTTTCCTTGAAAGTAATCTGTGGGACAATACCCTTACTTCACTATACTATAAATCAATTTAAGTAGGGGACTAAATTTTTAGGCTAAGGACAACCTATCATCCTTGTCATATGATCATTGACCAACTTACTTGTTCTTAACTACCTCACGACCCTCATAGTGTTTCACTTTCACACCTTTGCAAGAAAACTTTGAAAGGACTAAATAATAATGGAAACAATAAGAACACGAGAAAGAGATACAACAAATGTCAACCTTTATTAATTCCCTCAAAGTATACAAAGAAATACTCTCTATATCACTAAGTGTCTCCCACATTCATCTACCACTTTTGTTGAGCTATTTATAGCCTCCTCTAGATGACTAAGTTAGAATCCTAATAGAACTCTACTGGCTAAGATAACAATCTGATCATATCTTATCAATATCAGACTATATCAAATTAACCAATAGATGACATCCCCATCCAATTAGAAATCTATCTAATAGGATTAATGTAACACCCCACTCCCGAGTGACCCGAACCCATATCGTTGGTGATATCCGAGTCCGTGCCCCACGAGAGTAGCGTACTACATCAGTCGATTAAAATTCAGTATACATTTTTTTGAAACCATTGATTCCACGTTAGCGCGGCAAAAATAGTAAGTAACTAAAACCCATGTTCACAATAAACCAGTTTCAGTTATTACATTCATCCAAGAATAATTTACAATCAGTCAATGAGTAAAACATTAAAACCACAATGGGCTCAGTAGAAATACAAAGCATTGTTATACAGTGATTCCGAAATACAATTCGATAAGACACTAATGCAGACACGAACTGATCCCGAACCCTATTCTTCACTTGCCTACAGTAGACATACTCCCGCGTTGAACGGGGTACTCTTCAAGACCTGAAAAATAGGTGCAAATTTTGGGTAAGTTTTGCGAACTCAGTGAGAAACCATCATCGATGGTTCACTCAAATCATGCATTACACAAATTGCATACAGCACAAAACAGTAATATTCAATTTGACAGTATTACAAAACAATTTACAGTAGTTTATAACAATTTACGGTATCAGTAACAAATGTACAATAGCACGTAGCAGTTCACGATATCACATCACAATTTGATGAAATTATGGCATCCCGCATTCAAGAATCGTCATACAATTTGGCAATTCGATCGATCATGTATATAATGCATATGAGACTCTTTCCGGTTATTGAAGATTGTGCCCAAGTGCTCATCGGTGTTCGATGGGGGATGCGTCAGATTTCTCCCTCGGGCTCGAGGCGGTCGATCGATGTTCGAGCTCGAGGCTCTTTTCAGTGATAATAGCAACTTGGGACACGTCCATTATCTGATCATGCATTTATGCATGCAATGCGATGTTCGATGATTCAAGATTGATAATTGGTGTTGATAGCCCACAGTATATGGCTATAAAAGCCCAGTATCCAATCTCAGTGTCATATAACAGTACAGTTCAGTTCAGTAAAAGCATGCAATTCAATCTAATACATGCTAGTAATCATACAGTAGTCATACAATTCATCTTTGCATGTAATTCACGTAGAGCATGTAAGCAATCAAGAATTTGAGAAACCAACTAGGTTACTCACATCTTACTTCCGATCCATTGTCGGAAAGTCTTTGTCACGTCGGTCGATCGACGCTCCAGTTGTGCCTAAGCATCAGAGAAGGTAACTATCACTAATGATTCAATCCGAATGAATTACTGATGCACATGTAGGTAAAAATATGCATGTTCATGAATTCCCGGCCCTAATCCTATTTTTTTCATCTTAAAAATCCGTCTAAAAATTAGAAACCTATTGGCGCTGACAGTGCGCAATTCGGACCTCTATAGATCCCCAAGTAAACAAAACAGTGATTAAAGGCTCCGTTACCCGGGGCCACGTCAATTTCCCGCCTAAAAATTCCCAATTTCTCACAAAATGAAATTCAATATGTTACAAATCCGATGCCTCAAGAATCAGGTCAATCGGACGTCGGACGGAAAAGAAATTGACAAAAGAAACAATCGGGTCACTTAATGCCAAATAATAACAAAAATACTATATATATATATATATATATATATGTGCCTTCCTTGTCCTTTTTCCAGTTTTCAATCCAAATTTCCAACCTTTATAATTCTTAGCACACAATTCGAAAAATACAAACTATAGCTTGTTGGAAAACTCAAGAAAAGCTCTACAATTCTCAAGAAGACCATAAAAATCAATTTCACCCCTAAGGGTGTTAAAATCCACTTAAACCTACTGCCCACTCAAAACCTATCAAACAGGCAAGACATTTCAAATTCAGTAACTCTCTGATTCTTCAGTCAACAATTACACAATAAATGCTCATCAAGATCACCATGTTATCTATAACTTTCATTAACATTCCAAAATCAGATTCACTTGCTAACAATATCAAACAATTCCACAAAGAACCTGCCTACTGAAATCAACTAATCTGGACAGTAATTTCCCAAACAACATATCTCTTAGCATAAATGTCGCCAAATTCACTACCTTATATCCCTGAAAAGATAAGATCACAAACTTCAAGTTTCATGAAGAACTCAAACTCTAATTCGATTTCTAACAATTTCAAATCTGTTATGGAAGTTACTGCCATGATCAGTACCTAACATCCTAAAGCAGATTCAGTTTTTTGTAAAATCATAACTCCCAAATCTAACTTCCAAAAATTATAATCCATATATCATTTTCAAGATCAATATGTCATCTAGAACTATTCAGTACATTTCAAACTCCAAATCAATTCACAAAAATTACTAAAATTCCTCCAATCCCGAATGTGCACTAAATGTGCCAATCCAACTAGGTTTCATCACAAAGCATAAAACCAGCCAATAGTAATCAGGCCATATCTCCTAATATACAACTCTAAAAATAGCAAGATAAGTGGCAATGGAAAGATAATTTAATAGAATTAAACTTTCATTTAGACCATTTTCTCTAAATCCTTCTCAATTAATTTAGAAAAATCAGCAAAATAATCAGGTCATAGTGTCGGTTACTGTTCACATACCCCAAAACAGAACTTTTCCATGCAAATTTTCGACCTTCTAACATTATAATTTAACAACACCTATTTCACACAAAATTGAAGCCAACATCCCAAATTTTCAGTGGGAACAAACCTTGCCTCATTTGGATAACCACACAATGAGTTATGCTTAAATCAGTGTAATAGGCCAAAAACAAATTTTCCAGCTTTGGTACTAAACTTAACTTCTATCATTTTCAATGCCAATAACACATCACTAAGCATCCAAATGGGCACAATATCAGTCCCTACAACATTCATACATTCACTAGGAATACCCATCTCAATTTGGCAACACTTACTTCATAAATTCCATGCAAAAGTAGTCATCAAGAATCAATCAAAACTAAGCTCAAAACAATCTAAACCATATTCATTCACTAACCCTCACTCATACCTTACACAAGCATACTTTATCCAACAATGCAAACTCTAATTATGCATCATACATCATCTTTAATGCACCATAACACCAAATGAATGCATCTAATAACTATAATTCATTAAATAAACAATCAAAGCTTAAAATAACAGCTTACCTAATCAAGTTCTCCCCTCTTCCATACTACACCTACTCCTCCACTTTCTCTACTCCCTAATCCTCATACATGGTAAGGAGGTAGAAGGTTTGAGTTTACAAGCATATAAGGATGTAGGAGGTTTAAGTTTGAAGACAAAGCACTTAAGTTGGAGGATAAACGAAAGTTAAATGAAGAGGGAGGAGAAGAGAGTTTCGGTGGTTGAGACATAACCTAGCTACTTGACATTCCTTTGGTTTAAAAGCACTAAGAAGAATCAAGAACAAGAGACCAAGCTCAAGTTGAATTCGTGGGACATGGCCATTGGAGGAAAAGATGAAGAAAAGTCAAAGACTTAATCAATTTATTGAAAAAAAATGAAACAAAAGCCAAGCATTTCACTTACATGTCGGTTCCACTAGGTTTAAGGGCCCACTTTTGGGTCCCACCACAATATTCAAGATTTATAAGATTAAATAACAGAAAAAAAATTCAACCGGTTCGCCACTTGGCGATTTGTCCGGTCCAGGAATTTTCTCCGAATTATTTTTTTGACAATTACCTAAATTGCCCAAAATTGTAAAACACTTAACAGTTCACTCCAAATAATTTTTCAAACACGAAAACCACGTTTTTCATAACAAAAACACCTTTAGGCCATAGACCGACGATTATGCCAGTTCGAAAATTTTCTCCGGAAAATTCCAGAAAAATTCCTGAAAATTCCATAAAATAGAAAACAATTTTTGGCGCACTCAGAATAATTTTTCAAATACAATTATCCCATAAATTTTACAAAAGATCTCAATTTGAAACCTAAGCCGGGAAATGTCATGAATTCATGAGCAGTCATTTCATGAGCACAATTGCTACTGTGTAGCAATCCTATTATGCATGAGCAGTCCTATGCAATCCCAGTCTATCCCATCCTATGCCAATTTTACCATCTTACCCTTCCAGTAGGAGGTGGGATGTTACAATTCCCCCCTCCTTATAAAAAAATTTCGTCCTCGAAATTCTCAATCAACGGTTCAGTCTGACAATAATCATATGTTCCTACATGTCCCATACACTTTTCCATTCCATAATTCACTTTCCGAAAGGCACAGTAACCATATTCAGTCAGTTGTTCCGTCACTTATTTGGCTACTTCATTATCACTTGTCACGGTAAACAGACTCCACAAGACTTTCAGTTAGCGATCTCACTCTCTTAACTATCTCACTTACCATTTTCAGAGTAGCTATACCCTTTTGTTCTAATGCTATGATTCACTTCCTTATTTCCGAACCTGTTCACTTATCACGTGTTATCCATCCAGTCTAGACTACTAATATTACCTTATTCTCACTACCATCCATTTTTTTTCCAGTAACATACAGACTAATTCATATTCCATTGAGTACATCTGTTCAAGGTGATACTTACAATCACATCATTTTTCTTGTCTTTGTGACTTCACTTTCCTTTTTATACTAATACAATGACACTTAGCTCTATTTCGCTAAAACCAGTGATAAGTTACCCACTGCAGTTATTCTTTATAATCCATTGACTTCCTGTTCAACTTCAATTCTCGTTAGATAATTCACTATTCTATAGTATTCACACACTCTATTTGGATATGTACTTTACGCTAATTCATTTGTCCGATCCTGTTTTACCTTCACTAACCCATTCAGTTTTCCTAAGTCACTTTCCTTTGTCTCACTCATCACAGTCCCAAATCCATTATGGTCTTTGACTCCCGTTAGGCATTGTGCAGTGTAGCAGTATATCCCTACAGTAAATCAGAACTCGATAACACGATCATAATCAAACATTTTTCCTGTTGATCATTTACACCTATAAGCACTTGAATCAATAATCACTTCATTCTATACCCACAGTTATTCAATTTCACCTTTCGCATATGATTACGAGAATGTTTAGCTTCGACTATTCACTTTCTTGTTCTAGCACTTTTTATCGGGTACCCATACCTCTTCTTTAAATCATTCAATATTGTTTTCCCGATTTCACTCGCATATTCAGACTCGGACTCACCACTTTAAATCCAGCAGCACTCTTAACCATTCCTTACCTTTATCCAGTATCTCAAGTTTCCATAAATACTTCACAATTAGCCATAACCTACCTAATATTCATTGGAAATCCTAATATCTGTAATTGATCTGTTCAATGCGACCTTATCAGTTCACTATTTGAGTTTAGTAATCAGAACTATCTGTTCATTTCAAAATTGTCAGTACAGTAGTCATTTATACCCGTCTTTTTCCTCGAATTAACAATGTATCCTTTTAGGAATCTAAAGTCTCCAATACCATTTATCAACGTCAGTTCGATTTATCTTATACCATTAACATATTGTTTCAGTTCATCACACACTGCCCACTCTCTAATGGTATGCTTATCCTCAGTATCAAATTCTTCACTTATTCATATTACTTTTCACTGTTCAACACTTTCCAACACATTCCGTTTATAAGCATAGTCACCACATTTGCTTACTTCACAAAATTTCCCATTAGGGTTTTATTAATTTTACCATACATCATTCAACTTTTTTTGTTGAGTCCACAAATAGTGTATTTGTGATCCCTTTATGAAGGTAACACTACACCACGTCATTTTCAGTCTTCCTTTCGGATTTCTTGTCGTTAACCATTTTCTCTTTTCAATTGTTTTTCTGTCATTCACATTGATATATGCCAATACCTAATCATCCGTACTTGGACTTCCATAAATTCCACTTCATTTGAGTATTTTATATATCAAGATTTCCCAACAGTTTTGCATCACATATGGTTTCACATTGCAATAGGATCACCTCTAATCAACATTCCATTTCTGCCATTGGATACTTTACATTCCCGTACACACACAATGCATAAAACCTCGGTAGTATGCCTAAGTCTCCTCTTGACATGACTCCAATTCACATTTTGATTTAATACATACATACTCTCGTTTTATTCTAGTCATTCACATAAGTCTTGCTACCGTCATAATACTGTTCACGAAATCTCATCAGCCAATTAGTGTCCCTAATTGCTTTTCAATCATTCTTAACTATACGCACTAGCTCAATCAGAACAATTTGATGCCATAAATTAAAGATCAGAACATTCCTTGCACTAGGGTTCCATGCGACAGTCACCTAAACACTTCTTCAACACTTATTCAGTAATCTACACATCACCAGAACATATTTCATTTTATCCGGAGACCAATTAGTAACCTATACCATTTAGACTTTCACCATACTCCTCTCTGTTTATATTGATCCTCAAATAGAGGACTGATTCCATAATCATTCTTTCTTTCTTCTCATATCTTTCACATACGTTTCATTAATCACGATCAACTTTACTATCCAATAAATACTCCCAACGGTAAATGCGACAACTCTTTTCATGTATCACTATCATTGTTTCATTTTCCACATATCATTGAACTATATGTCTCATCATTTTATTTTCATATCCGTCACATGCAGGCTTGACCTTGTAAGGTCATAACAGCTTGATTTATACACTGTCATCTCCTTATTACCACGTATCTCTTTATTTTCCTCAGTATTCACAATCCCCAATACCCGACAAATCCGTTGATACAACTCCACTGTATCACCATCCATTTATCTACTTTACCCATCCATTTCTCATTTCTGTATCCAAATCCACATATTCAACCAATCCAAAATTTCTCGATATACAATCAGTAAAAATTGTCAGTCTATCTTTTTCCCTTACGATTTTATTATACTGATTTCCAAACCCTTATCACAATATTCGCATAACCATTTCAGTCTCACGCTTTTGCGTTCAAGATCCTTCCCGTTTCACGAGTTCATTTCAGTTTATCTGTACACTTTTATCTCACCATGTCTACTTTTTCTTACCCTACTAGGTACTCTTTCAGTTCTAGGTAAACCATTACGGTACAATATTGCTCTTATTACAATCTCACTATCATCATCTCTCTATGATATCTACTGATGTCTAACATCAATAGGTGTAATACAGTGAATCAATATTTGCCTAATCAAACCATCTACGTTTTACTCAGTTTCAATATTTCCCATTTCATCGCATCTACAGTCAGAGCTCTCACTTCCGAACTTTAACTTTCACTACGGCCTATGACCAATATACTTCTCATATTTCCAGTGGACCTCTCCCAGTTCTAGACATATTCGTTCTCTATCGCCGTAATCTTTCCTTAATCAATCACACAAACCACAATACATTATAATTCTCATTATTTATGTTTCCTTTTTCCCATTCCTCAATGCCCAAACACATTCATGGGCTCACAGTCTAATACAGTCTCACTTTTCTATCACTTAGTCACTTAACACGTAGGATTTATCCTCGTGCGTCTCATACTAGGGATCAGTTACCACGGTCTGCAACGACACGACTCAAATGCATGCAACTTGATCTATGTTTTGATCGTGCCCGGATACATTACGCATTCTTGGGCTCGATACCACCTAAATGTAACACCCCACTCCCGAGTGACCCGAACCCGATATCGTTGGTGATATCCGAGTCCGTGCCCCGCGAGAGTAGCGTACTACATCAGTTGATTAAAATTCAGTATACATTTTTTTGAAACCATTGATTCCACGTTAGCGCGGCAAAAACAGTAAGTAACTAAAACCCATGTTCATAATAAACCAGTTTCAGTTATTACAGTCATCCAATAATAATTTACAATCAGTCAATGAGTAAAACATTAAAACAACAATGGGCTCAGTAGAAATACAAAGCATTGTTATACAGTGATTGCGAAATACAATTCGATAAGACACTAATGCAGACACAAACTGATCCCGAACCCTATTCTTCACTTGCCTACAGTAGACATACTCCCGCATCGAACGGGGTACTCTTCAAGACCTGAAAAATAGGTGCAAATTTTGGGTGAGTTTTGCGAACTCAGTGAGAAACCATCATCGATGGTTCACTCAAATCATGCATTACGCAAATTGCGTACAGCACAACACAATAATATTCAATTTGACAGTATTACAAAACAATTTACAGTAGTTTATAACAGTTTACGGTATCAGTAACAAATGTACAATAGCACAGAACAGTTCACAGTATCACATCACAATTTCTGATGAAATTATGGCATCCGGAGTTGAGAATTGTCACACAATTTGGCAATTGATCGATCATGTATATAATGCATATGAGACTCTTTCCGATTATTGAAGATTGTGCCCAAGTGCTCGATCGGTGTTGATGGGGACGCGTGAGATTTCTCCCTCGGGCTCGAGGCCCGGTCAGTACAATGTTTGAGCTCGAGGCTCTTTTCAGTGATAATAGCAACTTGGGACACGTCCATTATCTTATCATGCATTTATGCATGCAATGCAGTGTTCAGTGATTCAATATTCAGTAATTCAGTGTTCAGTAGTCCACAGTATATGGCTATAAAAGCCCGATATCGATCTCGATGTCATATAACGATGCAGATTCGATTCAAGAAAAGCATGCAATTCAATCTAATATATGCCAGTAATCATACAGTAGTCATACAATTCATCTTTTCATGTAATTCACGTAGAGCATGTAAGCAATCAGGAATTTGAGAAACCAACTAGGTTACTCACATCTTACTTCCGAGCCATTGTAGGAAAATCTTTGTCACGTCGGTCGATCGACGCTCCAGTTGTGCCTAAGCATCAGAGAAGGTAACTATCACTAACGATTCAATCCGAATGAATTACTGATGCACATGTAGGTAAAAATATGGATGTTCATGAATTCCCAGCCCTAATCCCATTTTTTTTCATCTTAAAAATCCGTCTAAAAATTAGAAACCTATTGGCGCTGACAGTGCGCAATTCGGACCTCTATAGATCCCCAAGTAAACAAAACAGTGATTAAAGGCTCCGTTACCCGGGGCCACGTCAATTTCCCGTCTAAAAATTTCCAATTTCTCATAAAATGAAATTCAATATGTTATAAATCCGATGCCTCAAGAATCAGGTCAATCGGACGTTGGACGGAAAAGAAATTGACAAAAGAAACAATCGGGTCACTTAATGCCAAATAATAACAAAAATACTAATATATATATATATATATATATGTGCCTTCCTTGTCCTTTTTCCAGTTTTCAATCCAAATTTCCAACCTTTATAATTCTTAGCACACAATTCGGAAAAATACAAACTATAGCTTGTTGGAAAACTCAAGAAAAGCTCTACAATTCTCAAGAAGACCATAAAAATCAATTTCACCCCTAAGGGTGTTAAAAATCCACTTAAACCTACTGCCCACTCAAAACCTATCAAAACAGGGCAGTACATTTCAAATTCAGTAACTCTCTGATTCTTCAGTCAACAATTACACAATAAATATGCTCATCAAGATCACCATGTTATCTATAACTTTCATGAACAATCCAAAATCAGATTCACTTGCTAACAATGTCAAACAATTCCACAAAGAACCTGCCTACTGAAATCAACTAATCTGGACAGTAATTTCCCAAACAACATATCTCTTAGCATAAATGTCGCCAAATTCACTACCTTATATCCCTGAAAAGATAAGATCACAAACTTCAAGTTTCATGAAGAACTCAAACTCTATTTCGATTTCTAACAATTTCAAATCTGTTATGGAAGTTACTGCCATGATCAGTACCTAACATCCTAAAGCAGATTCAGTTTTTTGTAAAATCATAACTCCCAAATCTGACTTCCAAAAATTATAAGCCATATATCATTTTCAAGATCAATATGTAATCTAGAACTATTCAGTACATTTCAAACTCCAACTCAATTCACAAAAATTACTAAAATTCCTCCAATCCCGAATGTGCACTAAATGTGCCAATCCAACTAGGTTTCATCACAAAGCATAAAACCAGCCAATAGTAATCAGGCCATATCTCCTAATATACAACTCTAAAAATATAAAGATCAGTGGAAATGGAAAGATAATTTAATAGAATTCAACTTTCATTTAGACCATTTTCTCTAAATCCTTCTCAATTAATTTAGAAAAATCAGCAAAATAATCAGGTCATAGTGTCGGTTACTGTTCACATACCCCAAAACAGAACTTTTCCATGCAAATTTTCGACCTTCTAACATTATAATTTAACAACACCTATTTCACACAAAATTGAAGCCAACATCCCGAAGTTTCAGTGGGCACA
Organism: Erythroxylum novogranatense; assembly: GCA_029891385.1. NCBI lineage: Eukaryota > Viridiplantae > Streptophyta > Magnoliopsida > Malpighiales > Erythroxylaceae > Erythroxylum > Erythroxylum novogranatense. The sequence goes on along the minus strand of CM057226.1, from coordinate 46,305,482 downwards.
AACCTTGCCTCGTTTGGATAACCACACAATGAGTTATGCTTAAATCAGTGTAATAGGTCAAAAACAAATTTTCCAGCTTTGGTACTAAACTTAACTTCTATCATTTTCAATTCCAATAACACATCACTAAGCATCCAAATGGGCACAATATCAGTCCCTACAACATTCATACATTCACTAGGAATACCCATCTCAATTTGGCAGCACTTACTTCATAAATTCCATGCAAGAGTAGTCATCAAGAATCAATCAAAACTAAGCTCAAAACAATCTAAACCATATTCATTCACTAACCCTCACTCATACCTTACACAAGCATACTTTATCCAACAATGCAAACTCTAATTATGCATCATACATCATCTTTAATGCACCATAACACTAAATGAATGCATCTAATAACTATAATTCATTAAATAAACAATCAAAGCTTAAAATAACAACTTACCTAATCAAGTTCTCCCCTCTTCCATACTACACCTACTCCTCCACTTTCTCTACTCCCTAATCCTCATACATGGTAAGGAGGTAGAAGGTTTGAGTTTACAAGCATATAAGGATGTAGGAGGTTTAAGTTTGAAGACAAAGCACTTAAGTTGGAGGATAAACGAAAGTTAAATGAAGAGGGAGGAGAAGAGAGTTTCGGTGGTTGAGACATAACCTAGCTACTTGACATTCCTTTGGTTTAAAAGCACTAAGAAGAATCAAGAACAAGAGACCAAGCTCAAGTTGAATTCGTGGGACATGGCCATTGGAGGAAAAGATGAAGAAAAGTCAAAGACTTAATCAATTTATTGAAAAAAAATGAAACAAAAGCCAAGCATTTCACTCACATGTCGGTTCCACTAGGTTTAAGGGCCCACTTTTGGGTCCCACCACAATATTCAAGATTTATAAGATCAAATAACAGAAAAAAAAATTCAACCGGTTCGCCACTTGGCGATTTGTCCGGTCCAGGAATTTTCTCCGAATTATTTTTTTGACAATTACCTAAATTGCCCAAAATTGTAAAACACTTAACAGTTCACTCCAAATAATTTTTCAAACACGAAAACCACGTTTTTCATAACAAAAACACCTTTAGGCCATAGACCGGCGATTATGCCAGTTCGAAAATTTTCTTCGGAAAATTTCAGAAAAATTCCTGAAAATCCCATAAAATAGAAAACAATTTTTGGCGCACTCAGAATAATTTTTCAAATACAATTATCCCATAAATTTTACAAAAGATCTCAATTTGAAACCTAAGCCGGGAAATGTCATGAATGCATGAACAGTCATTTCATGAGCACAATTGCCACTGTGTAGCAATCCTATTATGCATGAGCAGTCCTATGCAATCCCAGTCTATCCCATCCTATGCCAATTTTACCATCTTACCCTTCCAGTAGGAGGTGGGATGTTACAATTAAGTTATATCATAATAATAAAGTAAAAGATTACACTATCTAGGAATGATTATCCATATCTATGAAGTTCTCCTCAATCTTCAAATGATCTTTCCACATGATCTTTATCTCTTAGAACTGATGGCCATCTACTGTGATTTTATTCTCCACATCATCTAAGTTCTCCTCATCTTTATCATTGATGATGATTCATCCAAGTCAATAACACATTGGTCCAATCCAATGCTTAGCTATGTCAACTCCATTAGCCATAGTCCATCCATTTGAGCACACACTAAGTCCTTAGTCCATCAAGAATCCAGCCTTAGGCAAGTTAACTTGTACAAGGTCCGAAGCTCTCCCAAAACTAGCTCCATGCTTGATCTACTTGCTAAGTCATGTTGGAATTATCCCGTATTCCCGTTGTGCATGTGATCCAGCTAACCTTCCACCTGATGTCTGTCTGAAGCCTTCTTTTGGTATCACATTCGAATCTAACATCTTTGAAGATTTCTACCAATGTGCACCAATGCATGCTAACATAAGACATTGCACCTTTTCTTCCTTACCTCCTCGTAAGTCCTTTTCCTTGTTTCTTTGTTTCATCGAACACTGGTTAAGGCTCGTTAACGCCACACGATTCTGCTAACATGACTCAGGAGTCTAACACCAGGGCTGGATGGTCTTAAATGGCTATTTTTGTGAAAAGGTCTAGCATTCTTTAAGGTGTTATTACTATTGTTATTTGAGAGTTTTTTTTTTCAACAAGGAGTGATGCTTAAGGAAGTAAATAATACATTTTTATGCCTCATTTTAAAAATCTTCAAATATTGGATCCTTTGAAAAATACATACCAATTTTATGTTGTAATTTCCTTTATAGGATCATCTACAAACTATTGGCTTCTAGCTTAAGAATAGTGCTGAAGACCTAGATTAATGATACTTAAGATGCTTTCTTAGATAGCAGACTAATAGGTGATCATATTTTGATTGCTAAAATTTTGTTCAAAGGTTATTCCAAAAGAAATTCAGCTCAGAACTTCTCTATAAAAGTGGATATAATTAATATTTATGACTCCATCATTTAAGGTTTATCCTACATCTTCTTAAGGTCTTTGGATTTCATGAAAAAATCAAAATGGGAGCAAACTATACATTTTATCTATATTCAATAAGTTAATTAATATGGAACCAATTGAGATTTTTCAAGGTAAAATAAGCCCAAGACATGGGAATCCTCCAGCCCTATGCCTGTTTATTTTATGTATGAAAACTATAAATAGATTAATGAAGCATAACATTTTAATGGATCCTAATTTCAAGTATCACAACTAGTGTAAGAAACTTAGGTTGTTTAGATGGTGTAACATCTCATCACCGATGGGAAGGGTAGAATAGTAATTTGGAATGGGATATGAGCGTTTAAAAATTTGCCTTGATATGTTCATGCATACGTATACAACTGAATAATGAATTTTGCACATGTAAATGACTATACATGCATTCATGATATTTCCGGATATTTTGGTCATAAATGTGATTTTTATGAAAATTATGATTTTTGTGCTTGAAAAGTTAATTGGAGTGAGTCTTTGCGAGTTTTGAATTTTTGAAAAATTTTAAAAAATTTTCAGAAAATTTCGGGTTACTTTTTCGGACTATAAAAAATGCCAAGTGGCAGACTGACTGGTTACCGGTAGTAGAACTGACTGTCCAATGGCACTAGAAATTTAAATACATGATTTTTGGATTTATTAATTTGAGCCATTGGAATTTAGGGAGAATTTGGAGTAGAAATTGGAGACCAAATGGACTAGTTATTGAAGTGGACCAATTGGAATCATAAGAAATTGACATGTGGCAAATGACATGTGTCACTTGCCCCACCACATGTATAGGCCACGAAATTGTTAAATGAAAGACCACATTTTTGGTCTTTCGTTTAGCCATTCATGACATAGCTGCTTTCCTTCATCCTTTTCATTTTCTTCTTCTTTTACTCTCTCCATCTTTGACATTCTCTTCTCCAAAGCCTCAAAGTTGAATCTTGTCCACCATTATCCACATAAATAGCTTGCTATCTTCTTCTTGTTTCTAAAGAAA